>QANT01003995.1:0-75448 GCA_003254885.1 Purshia tridentata | reverse complement strand
GATATGAAAAAATGATTATTATTTCTTAAAATTTGAAAGGAGTGAAATTATAGGATGGATGAAAAAATAGGACACGAAAGTAAGAATAGTAGCCCTCATTTAATAATTTATTGGTATTTCTCTAAGAATATTCCAAATTAAACTCTCCCTCCTTCAGTTATTACAAAAATATATTATATACGAACCTTAATGTAAATTTGCATGAACAATTAATTATTGATTTAATGATATTATTTTTTAAAAAATGTCCATCTTCAAATATTTGGTTTCGCACATAAAAAGTGGTACCATTGTCATGGGAAAAAAAAAAAAACATTTTCATTGATATGTAGAGACTAGAGAGAGGAGTGTTTAATTGTATTTTAAAAAATTCTTTTACCTTTTTTATCTTGTGAGCAAAAGGAAAGTACTTAATTTTAAAGATTTCAATTTTTTATGAAATTTTTATTTACGTCATTTTTTGAAAATGATTGCTCAAGTGATATGCTACAAGCCTACAACATAGTGATATGTTATATAACTCATATGTAAATTGGATGCTACACAAATGATATGACAAAGACAAAACAAGCCACCATCGTGTGCGCATGTACCTTTTGCTCAAACATGCTTCTCAAAATCATGCATAAACTAGTTGTTGAAATAGCTCAATTGAATCGCCTCACTACATTTAAATTCGATCTCTCACTTTCTAATAATAAAAACCAATAATATCACATATTCACATTGATTAGAGAGGAAACTTTTTCTTTAAGAAACCCATAATTGCAATATGGCATCTATTCATTGCCATTTATTTATTGACTTTGCAACAATTTTTTTAAGGAAAGTTTGACTTATTTGTTGCAAATGTAAGGCATTTTCAATTGAGAAATATAATTATACATTCAGATTTTGTATATTATATTTTTTTGTTGTGCTTATATCAAAATGATGTTATTTTAAGTCTTTAGAATTAGTCTAAATAGTGAAAATAGTGTGGGTATTAGGTGTTCACAGTTTAATTTTCATTACTATAACAAAAAATTAACGGTATTTTAATTATTTAAATTAAAATTATTTCTATTAAATAAGATATCAAGACAACACATCATATGATATAAATAAATTTGGCGAGTTAGATGATGGGTTACATTATGATATTTTGTTTGCGAAGACATGCCTTTATTTGTTGCGCGGGGTTCGAATACTCTCGATCCCAAGTCGCAATTCCTACAACCAATTTTGATTCTGCCTGTGACTCTGTGACTTGCATTTGCATAGGTGTCTATAGCTCAGAGGAATGAGGACACGTGTCTGCACAACTTCACGAGAAAGTGGCAATCATTTATGGAGCATAAATCAGATTTATAAATACAATTATTTTTTTATTACATCTATTATTTTATAAATTATGTTTTTATAGAATTGTATTTGTGCCCCCAAAATGAACAAGATCTATGCATTTGTATACCAATGTCGCATCTAGTGCCAATTCCCGGGAAAGACGAAAGAGATTTTTTTAAGTTTTTTTTTTTCATTTTTTTTTTCTTGTTGTGCTTGATTTTTTTTACTGTAAGATTCCACCACAGAAATTGGCAAATTGCAAAATTGGGTTTGCCATTTTCAGCTTATATGTTGATGAATAAATAAATAATATGATGAATATCCCAGATAAACCGCTGCCAATACTTGCAAATACTATTTTTCGACTATTTTAGTACAATTGTTCACATGTAAGAAAGTAGATTGCATGTCTGGCTTAGTACTCAATTTAGTACCAAACTTAAAATCTTAAATATTGAGTGATAATAGAGAGAGAAGGAAATGGGAGTAGAAACGAGAAGGAATGCTAAAATTGCAAGTATGGTACTAAAACGGATACCAAACTGGACATGCAATATGCTCTTCATATAGTGGACAAGTGATCACTTCCATGATACCAAGATGTCACTCTCATCAATGATGTTGAACAATGTTTCCTATGTGGACGGTAATAATATGTAATGTTAATTAATATGGTAATAGTCTTTTCATATGAATATGTGACTACCTTTATTTATTATACTTAAATTGTTATGTTTGCCCCTCCATATGCAAATTGGATAAAAAATTTCAAAAATACCCACTTATCTAAAATATTCTAAAATTGTTTTTAATCTCTACTATTTAGTGTGATGTATGCTTTGGTATTTTGGGATGCAGTTGAGTGTGTACTTATAGTTATAGGCTTATAGCTAGTTATAGTTATCACTTATTTATGCCAGCCCAATATTTAAACTCCACCGACAAAAAAAGGCCTAGCAATAAAGACGACCTTTTCTTATAATTTCAGTCAAACAAACAAAAACCCACTAAACCAATAGTTAACTTCATTTTCTTCTTATCAACATGAAAATGGGATAAACTTAAGTGTATTTAGTGTGATGTATGCTTTGGTATTTTGGGATGTAGTTGAGTGTGTACTTATAGTTATAGGCTTTTAGCTAGTTATAGTTATCACTTATTTATGCCAGCCCAATATTTAAACTCCACCGACAAAAAAAGGCCTGGCAATAAAGACGAGACGACCTTTTCTTATAATTTCAGTCAAACAAACAAAAACCCACTAAACCAATAGTTAACTTCATTTTGTTCTTATCAACATGAAAATGGGATAAACTTAAGTGATCACCAAAATTATAGTATATCCATTGCCATCCTAATTCAAAACACACAAAAAAAAAATAAGTTTGTTGTTTTTTATGGAGAAGAAATAAAATATGGATGCATACTAGACCTAGACCTAGACCTGTTTCCCACTAGTACATAAAGGCAAAGTATCCTAAACCCTATACTTCAAATTTTGGGTTCTTAGTGCATTTTTGGTCACTACTCACCAACAATTTCTGAAAGAACCAAGGGTTCTATAATTGGAGCAAAGTTTGCAACAACTGACATAGCACTACCACTAGCAGTCTCTAACTTTAATTGCATGCTGTTTTATGCTAATTGCAGATCTACATCCAAAGACAATGATGTTTTGAAATGAACTAAACAATGTTTGAGTTCACATTTAATCACCTTTAAAAAATAATAAAGAAAGAAATATAGTTGTGGGTTCACATTGTTAGGTAAGTAGGTTGGCTTATTGGCTGGCCCAAAATTGTATTCATTCTTTTCTTGGCTTTCACCATCATATGAAAAGTCATTTCTAGACGGTTGAGAATGATTAGAAAATAGTAAAATTTGGGAGCCAATAATTGGATTATTAATTGAAATTTTCCAAATGTCAAGAGTTTAAAATTTTACTATATAATATACAATGTCATAAACTTTTTCATTTATTAGCAATTGATTTTTAGTTATATAACTTCTATATAGTATCAAACTAAATAATTATCACAACTTTCACTTCACTATGTAGACGTCTTTTCTTATTTTGCTCAAATCACGTGATATGTAAAAGATAATGGTACATGATGATCTTGTTTTTTTTGATCAAGGTATAAATTATTCGCATATGCAAACCAATAAATTGATTCATTAACCCTTTTATATGTGTGAACAACAGTGCGAGTGAGTCTCAAACCACAGAATTAATTCAATTAATTGTAAAGGAACCCGTAGGTCGTCGATAGGCAATTTTGCAATCATATGTTATTAACTTATTATATACTTGGTCAAATAGAGGAAAGAAAAAAGTGCAACGATCCAAAAGCTTGTAAAGATGAAACGCGTATTCGGTGAAAGTATCACTTTGGGAGAATGATTGATACTATACAACAACGATCGATTAATGCACGGGTCAAGCTATTTCGATCACCTTAAATTATTAAGTTTATCATTTTTAAGTCATTCGACAATAGTTTACTGAAATTTTTGTGTTATTTTGATGGTCAATTATCGAACTCTTTTGTATATTTGTATCATTCGACAATATATTACTGAAATAAAACATTTCGGTAGACTATGTCAAATGGCTTAAAGATGATCAACTTAGTAATTCAAAATAGTCGGATCTTAGTGCAAGTATAATGATGGACATGGACATTTTTTTATTGGCTGAAAATTTGCTTCATAAAGCCCAAGGCCAGAAAAGCAGGTCCAGCATAAGCAAGCTTACAAAGACCTGAAGTGCAGACCACGCAATAAACAAAGTATATGGCCCAAAAGACGGGCCCATCACAATAAACAATTGGAGCATAAACTGAAATTGAGTATTTAAAGTAAAATGATATAAAATTTTGATAGTTAAAATTAAAAAAAATATCAAAATTTGGTTATGGAGTTACCGACCTTTGATTAAATAGTAATAATTTTCAAATATTATTAAAATTATTGTATTAATTTATTTATTCAATTAAAATTACATATTTAATTTATAACTTTTTTAAGGGTGACAACTGATAATTAAATGTAGACTTCAAAAGTAAATATTTCCTATCATCTACTATAATATTGTATAAGTAATAAATTGTTATGGCTAAAAAGGAGGTAACTTTCTTTTTCGGGTCTAGAAAATGAGGTGAAAACGAGTAAAGAAAATTAAACATATCTCATCAAGTCAATTCCAACTTTTTTTTTTTGGGGACAATTTATTCATTCCTCTGAAACTTCTAACACTCCACTCCAAAATTCAGCATTTTCCTCTTCTTCACCACCACCCCCAAATTCAATCTCCTCCAAAACCCTTTACCCAAACCCTAATTTCTTCCCCATTCGAATTCTCTCTTTCCCACATGAAGAAATATCAAATTCTATTCCAACCCTAGATTTCCAATCCCGCATATATGGACGCACCCAATTTGCCCTCAATCCTATCCCCAACCTCCTCCATGAACCACACTCTCTCCCCTCCTCCGTCCCCCGGCGACGGCGCCGATGACTTCGCCAATTGGTACGGCAATATCCAGTACCTGCTCAACATCTCCGCCATCGGCTCATTCTTCTGCGTCTTCATCTTCTTCTTCGTCAAGCTTCGGAGCGACCACCGGCGCATGCCGGGTCCCTCTGCGCTCGTTACCAAGCTTCTCGCCGTGTGGCATGCCACGGGCCGCGAGATTGCGCGCCACTGCGGCGCTGACGCTGCGCAGTTTCTGCTTATCGAGGGCGGCAGCTGCGGCTTGCTGTTGTCCATTGCGGTGTTGGCGGTTTTGGTGATGCTTCCGTTGAACCTCTACGCCGGGAATGCTGTGCTTGGAGATCAATTCTCGAAGACGACCATAAATCACATTGAGAAAGGTTCAGCTTTACTTTGGGTGCATTTTGTTTTCGTGGTTGTTGTTGTTGTTTTGGTGAATTTTGGAATTTCTGCTATTGAGGAACGGTTAAAAATCACTAGGATTAGGGATGGGAATGGGAATTTAAGTGACCCAACTGCGAATTCCACTGCCATTTTTACTATAATGGTGCAGGGGATACCGAAAGCTATAGGGAATGATAGGGATGTGTTGCAAGAGTATTTTCAGCATAGGTATCCTGGAAAGGTTTATAGAGTTATCTTGCCGATGGATTTGTGTGCATTGGATGAATTAGCCTCGGAATTGGTGAAGGTTAGGCATGAAATTTCTTGGTTGGTTGCACGAATCAACTCCCAGCTCTTGCCCGATGAGAGTGATGATGATGAATATGGAAGGGTGCCTTCAGAGGGAGTATGGGGTCGGGCTCATTATGCATGGAGAAAGGTGAAAGATTTCTGGTATCGTACGATGGTTGGTTTGGGCCACACGGATGAAAGGAAGTTAGGAAAATTGCAGGAACTGAGAGCGGAATTGGAGACTGAACTGGCAGCTTATAAAGAAGGCCGTGCACTGGGTGCTGGAGTTGCGTTTGTAGTGTTTAAGGATGTGTACACTGCTAATAAAGCAGTTCAGGACTTTCGACATGAGAAAAAGAGGCGGATAGGGAAGTTCTTTTCTCTCATGGAATTACGTTTACGTAGAAACCAATGGAAAGTCGAGCAAGCACCCTTGGCAACAGACATTTATTGGAATCATTTGGGATCGACAAAGCTCTCACTGAAATTGCGAAGAGTATTTGTGAACACATGCTTACTTTTGATTCTCCTGTTCTTTAGCTCACCTCTTGCAATTATCAGTGCTGTGAAGAGTGCCGCACGGATTATAAATGCAGAAGCTATGGATAATGCCCAGTTGTGGTTAGCTTGGGTGCAAAGCTCAAGCTGGCTTGGGAGCCTTGTCTTTCAGTTTCTGCCCAATGTTATTATATTTGTAAGCATGTATATAGTAATCCCATCAGCACTTTCCTATCTCTCCAAGTTTGAACGACATCTTACAGTGTCAGGGGAGCAGAGAGCCGCACTTCTTAAGATGGTTTGTTTCTTCCTGGTAAATCTCATTCTTCTTAAGGGTCTGGTTGAATCATCTTTAGAGAGTGCCATCCTACAAATGGGACGGTGCTATTTGGATGGAGAAGATTGCAAGAGGATTGAGCAATACATGAGTGCATCATTCTTGTCAAGATCATGTCTTTCCTCTCTTGCATTTTTGATAACAAGTACTTTTCTGGGAATATCTTTTGATCTATTGGCTCCTATCCCTTGGATAAAAAGGAAGATTCAGAAGTTTCGGAAGAATGACATGCTGCTGCTGGTCCCAGAACAAAGTGAAGAGTATCCATTAGAAACTCAGGAAACTGATAGTCTAGAAAGACCCTTCATTATGGACAACTCATATGATTCTCCCAGACTAAATGGAATTGATCTTCAGGGACAAGATCTTTCTGAATACCCAATAAACAGAACCTCAACAGCCCCCAAGCAGACATTTGATTTTGCACAATATTATGCGTTTAATTTGACAATATTTGCCCTGACGTTTATATATTCTTCATTTTCTCCGCTCGTGGTTCCCGTTGGCGCTGTTTATTTTGGGTATAGGTATGTGGTTGACAAGTACAACTTTCTCTTCATCTATAGGGTCCGAGGCTTTCCTGCTGGAAATGATGGGAAGTTGATGGATACAGTATTGTGCATCATGCGTTTTTGTGTTGATTTATTCCTGCTCTCAATGCTTTTGTTCTTTTCGGTCCATGGAGACTCAACAAAGCTGCAAGCTATATTCACACTTGGGTTGTTGGTAATGTATAAAGTGTTGCCTTCCCAAAATGATAGTTATCATCCAGCTCTTTTGGAAGGCATACAAACTGTAGACAGTGTTGTGGATGGACCTATTGATTATGAGGTCTATTCACAGCCCAAGTTTGATTGGGATACATATTACACGTGATTTGAGCTACTAAGACTCTTCACTATTTGTTAATTGTAGCTTGCGCAGGGGTAATTACTGTCCATATTAGCTTTTATTATGAAGAGAGGAAAACAAAAGAAAAGATATTCTCTATGATGTTCATATGCGATTATTATAGGTGTTTATAACATTTAATCTCTTATTTTTTTCTTTTATATTGCCAAAATTTGACAACCTATATTTACCTTGAATATCATTTATTTTCATTAATGGGCAGTGAGATGTTTAGTTAAGGCCTCTATTATCACGTGCATTAATTTGGAAGATTATTTTTAAGGTTCAGGTTATTTTGACTATTTTTAATTATTAAGTTGACTATTTTAATATATTTTGGATTAATTTTATATATTTTATATATTTTTCTTTTTGTAAAAAATTATAGATTGATTTGATAGTATGTTATCGAAATATATAAAAATGTTTGATAGTTGGTTTTAAAATAATACAAATATTTTGGTAGATTAGTGTCGGATGACTCAAAAATGGTCAATTTAGCAATGGAAGGTAGTTTGAATAGATTAGGCCTTTTAATTTTTTTGGGGTCTGATTGAAAGCAAATTAGTGTGGAACTCCAACATGATTATCAAATCTCAAAAGGTATTCTTCATGGTGTTTTTTTGTCAAATTGTTTGTAGAGTGAAAATATCACCAATTAATTTGTTGGACGGGTACCTCCAGCGACATGGAGCAGGTAACTCCACACTCAAAGGTCAGAGTTTGAATTTAAGAGAATGAGAACAGAGGGCGAAGTAAGAAAGCTTCATAACAGAGGACAACATTTCATAATACAAGTCAAATTTGAGGCAAATATCTTATAATATATACAAATTGATACTTACACTCTCTTTTTAAAGTACAAAATTGGTATCAATTAAAACTGGCAAAGAACGGTGCTTTCACTGCATGGAGTCTCTCACTTCAGAACACAATCTCAATCATCCAAAAACTGGGTACGCCATTTTTGAGGCTCATACTGGAGAGGCAGAACTAAAACTTAATTTATCCGAGAGCTTTGTACGCGTAAATGGCGAAAGAAGTTCCACTTGATGAATGAATTGCACATCGTGAACCAAAGGGTTATGTGTTCTGCCTGGTGGAGAACCTGAGTAACATGTTGGTGAGCACTTGGTGCATACAGTTTCCCTTCCATCAAAATCCTGCATAACCATGCATATTAAACCATCGGCTTACATCATATATATAATTATTATTATATATGTAGTGATTCAAATTCAAAAAGCATGAATCCTAACCTTTTCACTTATCATCTTCAGAATTCCACTTGTTTCATCAGAACTTTTTTGGCTGGTAACAAAATAGAAAAAAAGAACATAATGAGCTGCATTAGTTGGTAATTACATCTTCCACCATGCTTTTTTATTGATGCTAGTTAACTTTTTCACTGCTTCTCTTGGCAATAATTTTTGTGTATGTGTACAGAAGAATGAAAACCCAGTATTATTTGTTTGTTAGAGAACATAAGACACAAACAGATATGTTTAAAAACAAAAAAATATAGACCTGTGCTTGTTACATCTTAGAGGCTTGAGAAATTCAGGAATGGAAGATCCGACTCGGCGAGGCTTTGGACAGAGAGGCTGGTCATTGCCTGCAAACCCAAGCTTGTCTGTCTCCGAAACTGAATCAAGAAGATTGCTTTTCACTCCTAAATGCTGCATATTATTCTCTCTTGTGTCTTTCTTTTATGACAAATGGAGAAAAGAAAATAAAGTCACAAATACTGGAAAGGAAAAGATAACTTGTGACTAATAATTGAACTGTTCCTATTTATTTATCCCTAGGTGAAATGGTAACTAATATATAGAACCTGTCAGATTATTCAAATATTAGCCACACATTTAAGAGACAGAGAGAGAGATGCAGGTGAGAAATTACTGATAAGTGGAGCCACATTTGGCTGTAGACCCTGTTCAACTGTTGTTCAAGTCTTTCTACACCCTTAGAGGAAGCATTTGCTTGGCCAAGAGTGGAATCAGGATGGGTCTTGGCTTCGATATCCTAATATTTATTGATTTTCTATCTTTGTCTGCGATTTATTTATTTAATCTACCAGGAACCTACAATTTCTTTGTTGCAAGTAAGTTGCACTATCCGTCTATCCCATTGTTGGACCATTCTTTTTCCATTTTATGATCATGAAGTGCATGTTCAGTCAAATATTCTCCCTTGAAATTTTGTATGAATCCTCACGTACGTTTGCAACATGGAGACTGTATGTTCTGGACCCTATTGGGGTCATGGTGTTTTGAAGTCAAATTGTTTATTGAGTTATAATATCGCCAATTATTATTCATCAAACAAAAAAATACCACCAATTATTTGTGTATATGAAGCTAGTCCATTGTGTTGAAAGTTGAGAGGCAAAAAAAGATAGTGAGGTTTTTACATGAACCAAATGTCCAACGAGCTAGGCTAGCTAGATGAAATGCCAATGTTGAGATTTCATGCTTCTCTAGTATTCATTAGCAAAATGAATATTCACTAATACATAATAATTGGAATTTTAAGACTATGTTTAAATCATCTATTTATAAACAGTTAAACACTATATCAAAATAGAAAATATTAGTAAAAGGTCTTATGTCTAAAAGATCGTAACTAATTATGATTTTCTTTTAAAACCGTGAGAATTCATGCAACTTTATAATAGACTGAGAATTCCATAGATTTGTGAGATAATATTAAAAACATGACTTCATGATCATAAAGTGGAAAAAGAATGGTTCAATAATGTTAGACCAAATAAATGGTAGGCAAAGATGGAAATTTTAGAAATATTAGGAGATCAAGAGGCCAAGATCCATCCTAACGCCACTCTTGGCCACACAAATGTTTCTTCTACAAGGTCTAGAAATACTTAGAGCAGTTGAACATGGTCTACAATCAAATATGGCTCCACTTTTTATCAGTAATTTCTCACTTGCATCTCTCTCTCTCTCTCTCTCTCTATTAAATGTGTGGCTAACATTTAAATAAATTGACAGGTTCTGCATATTAATTACCTTTTCAATGTGGGATGAATAAATTTGAACAGTTCAATTGTCAGTCACAAGTTAGTACTTACTTTTATTTTCTTCTCCATTTTGTTAATTATAAAGGAATTAAGGCAGAAGAGAGAAAATTATGCATCATTTAGGAGTGAAAAGCAATCTTCTTGATTCAGGTTCGGACACAGACAAGCTTGGATTTGCAGGCAATGACCAGCCTCTCTGTCCAAAGCCTCGCCGAGTCGGATCTTCCATACCTGAATTTCTCAAGCCTCTAAAATGTAACAAGCATAGGTCTATTTTTTATTTTTTGTTGTTACAATACATCCTCACCTTAATCTTTTTGTGTCCTATGTTCTTTAACAAACAAATAATACTGGGTTTTTATTCTTCTGTACGCATACACAAGAAAATTTGCAAAGAGAAACACTAAAAGTTAATTAGCACCAAATCAAATCATGGTGGAAGATGTAATTACCAACTTATGTGTAGCTCATTATGTTTAATCTGCAGCCAACACAATCATGATGAAAGAAGTGGAATTCTGAATATGATCAGTGAAAACTTGCAAAGAAAAAATAGTAGGAAAAGGCATTAGTACAGACATTAGCAGAATATACCAACTCTTTCATTTTCCAATAAACCTTTGAAATTAAATTCAGAGGCTAAATCTATGATTGTTAGTACAAAATTTTTTTATTTATTAAGTTATCTCTGCATTTAATTTAAATATGCATGCTGTTTGAATTGAATGACTTCATATAAAATGATATATATATATATATATATGATGTTATCTAATGGTTTAAGATGCGTGGTTATGCAGGATATTGATGCAAGGGAACTTGTATGCACCAAGTGCTCACCGACATGTTACGCAGGTTCTCCACCAGGAAGAACACATAACCCTTTGGTTCATGATGTGCAATTCATTCGTCAGATGGAACGTCTTTCGCTATTTACGCAGACAAAGTTTTCGGATAAATTTGGTTGCAACTCTATCAAAAATGGTGTCCCAACTTGTTGGAAGAATGAGATTATGTCATGAAGTACCATTAATTTTCAGGGCTTTCTTGGTAGTGTCAGTTTCTATAAACTTGTATTTTTAAGTTTAGTTTTGAGTATCGATTTGTATATATTATGAGAGATGTAGAATCACCTCAATTTTGTCTTGTATACTATGAAATATTTTTCTTTTGTTTCCGATCTCTCTTACCCTTTGATATGCAGCTGTTCTTACTCTATCTCCCTCTGCTTCTGTTCTCATTCTCTTAACCTCATGTTCCCAAATCGTCAGTCAGTCGCAAAAGCACTCTGAGTTTACGCATTTGGACAAATTATTTTCAAATTATTTTGGAATTTTGGATATGATTCGATTTAATTCTAGGTTAATATGAGTGACAAAATATGATATTGGAGAAAAGAAAAATGGTAATATATAAAATTTATAGCTTATAAATAAGTTAACTAAATGAAAGCTGAAAAACGGCGCCGTTTATATGAAAGTTCAAAAAGCACGCTTTGGTCAAAATTTGGTGTCCGAGTTCCAACTTCTTCAACTGTCAATTAAATCAGAGCGGGACCCACTCTGCAACTCTCTCAGTCACTCCACACTGTCTTCTCTTCTTCGCCGTCCAAGATCATCATCATCTTCATCTCCCGATCACTGTTTCGATCATCGTCTCCCAATGCAAATCTTTCCACTCGGATTCCCTAATCACAGAAATTGAAAATAAAAAACTCTAGGAACAGAGACATGCTTACTGCTCTTCGTAAACTCGTCGTCCTCCTCCTCGTCTCTCTCTCGATCTTGGGCAGCCTCCAGAGCTGCCATGGCCGCATCTTCAGCTTCAAGATGCACCACCGCTTCTCCGACCCAGTCAAGAAGTGGTCACAGGCCGCCGTCGCCGCCGCCGCCCACAACCTGCCGGAGAAGGGAAGCTTCGAGTACTACGCCGAGTTGGCCAACCGCGATCGCTTTCTCCGCGGCCGCAAGCTCGCCGAGAGCAACAGCCCGCTCGCTTTCTCCGATGGCAACTCCACCTTTCGGATCAGCTCGTTGGGATTGTATGTTTCTTTGCGTTAAAAAGATTCATTCTTTTTAATTATTAAATTCTAGAATTGGAGTTTAATAGCGAATTTAATTTAATTTTTAATTTTTTAATGCTTTTGGAGATTTGTATAGTCTGCATTACACGACGGTGCAATTGGGTACGCCGGGAATGAAGTTTATGGTGGCGCTTGATACAGGGAGTGACTTATTTTGGGTGCCTTGTGAGGGCACAGCTTATGCTTCTGTATGTACTCTTTATCACCTCCTACCAGTTTTGAAACTTTTTATTATCTTTCTTCAATTACGTTAATCAAAGAAAATTTTCTATCAGTTTTGGAACTTTTTCCTTCCTTGGGTTGGAAGTATTATTGGTGAGAATGTCATTTGAATTTGGGGTCTTTGTTGTTTGCTTTTATGCATACTTGTTTCAGTTTTATCAAGAAAATGTAACCTGTATTTGGGTCCGTCACACAAATATTATACTATCAGTCCAGTTTTCAGGTTGTTTTCCTTGTTTGTAGAGGTTCTATATATCCTATTTTATTGTTGTGCATTTTTTAAGTGAAAACTGTGATCCAATCTGATTGTCTTATTGGAGCATCTGATTCAAGACTAATCAAATAATTAACGAGTGGAAACTCTAAGTTAAGCAGATTATGTTAAACTGGTTTGACTGGAGGAAAATTGTTGCTACATATATGCAACTTTCCTAAAAAAGGGCGGACAGTTAAGAATGGCACCCAAGATCTTGCTATCTTATTGGTTGTGAGGGAAGAATGGTGATATCAATTTTCTACTGTGTTCATGTATGACTGTTTGTGCTTTTGGCACTTTAGTCATTAGATATAATTTACTGTGACAGGATTTTGAGCTTAGCAAATATGACCCTAAAGGGTCATCAACAAGCAAAAGCGTCAGTTGCAACAACAGTTTGTGTGCACGTCGTAATAGATGTGAGGAAACGTTCAACGATTGCCCTTACATGGTCTCTTATGTCTCAGCTGAAACTTCTACTTCAGGGATATTGGTAGAGGATGTTCTTCACTTAACAACAGAAAATAGTCATCGAGAACTTGTTGAGGCATACATTACCTTTGGGTGATTTCTCTATCATTATAAGTTTTGGAATTTCGTCCCTTTGATTATTTTTTTAATTCTCATGTATGTAGCTGAAATGCACTGTGATTTGTTCAGTTGTGGACAGGTGCAAAGTGGTTCATTCCTGGATGTTGCAGCTCCGAATGGTTTGCTTGGGCTTGGTATGGAGAAGATATCTGTTCCTAGCATTTTATCCCGAGAAGGCTTTACGGCAGATTCTTTTTCCATGTGTTTTGGACATGATGGAATTGGGAGAATCAATTTTGGTGACAAGGGGAGTCCTGACCAGGAAGAGACCCCATTTAATTTCAACCCGTCACAGTAAGTGGTAACTTTTCAGTTACTTGATGCTGCTTATTCTTGAAATTAGAATGATATATTTTTCCTGAAAGGAGGTTTTAACGTTGTTTTTTATCTGTCATCTCTTGTGATGCATGTTACAGTCCAACCTATAACATCACTGTAACTCAAATTCGAGTGGGGACAGATCTTATGGACGTTGACTTCACAGCTCTTTTTGATTCTGGGACATCTTTCACATATCTGGTTGACCCAAGTTACACAAGGCTTTCAGAGAGCGTAAGTACTCAAGTGTTGAAATTAATTTTACTTAGCAGTTTCACAACTCACATATTAGTATGTTGGACAAAAGAACATCAGTGTATATATAACTCAATAATCAATACTTTATGCCTTTTGCAGTTCAATTCACAGGTGCAAGATAAGCGTCGTCAACCTGACTCAAGGATCCCATTTGAATTTTGTTATGACATGAGGTTTCATATAAAAAATTTTGTCTGTATTTATTTTTGTTTCTAACTATAGCTCTAAAATTTCTTTCTTCTCTTCATAAAAGGGAATTCTTTGTTTCAATGTGCAGCCCTGATGAAAATGCTAGTCTGATACCTAGTCTCAGTTTAACCATGAATGGTGGAAACCAGTTTGCAGTCTATGATCCAATAATTGTTATCTCCACTAAGGCAATGTTTTGCTCTTAATTGTTTTCCCCCAGTTTTATTTTTTGTTCAACTAAGAATTGCTGTAAATATCTTCCTTTGCTAATGATTTGCAGAATGAGCTGGTATATTGCCTAGCTGTTGTCAAGAGTGTGGAACTAAATATAATTGGACGTAAGTCTTTTGCACTGCATTTGATTTGAATTCACAGTTAAGTGGGTGTGAATGCTATTTTCAATTCTGAATTAACCAATTGGGATGCATGGTTAGGATTTCTTTTACCTTAAATTTCGCTACCCATTACTCAGTATATTTGGCTCTTTTGTTGCCTGGTACTCCATAACGATAGACTAAGTAGGCTTTAATAACGAATTATGAAACAGGTACTGACTTTCTTTGTCTTGGATCACTGGTCCGCTTTAATATACACATGTTACATTTATTTTACTGTGATTTGTTGGCTTATGCTTCAGTCATTGATCTCTCTACAGAAAACTTTATGACTGGCTACCAAGTTGTATTTGACCGAGAGAAATTCGTTTTGGGCTGGAAGAAGTTTGACTGTAGGTGTTATTCTAATTAATGCACGCACCTTTTCTCCATGCCTTTATGTATGACCTTATTGCATGACAAAAATTTTGGACCCAAATGCAGGTTACGAGGTCGAGGACCATACTAACTTACCTTTTAAGCCAGTTTCTACCAATGCGCCTCCTGCTGTTGCTGTTGGACTAGGCAACTCTTCTACTCCAGAATCAACAAAAAAGACCAGGAATAGTCAGACTTCAGTTGCATCTCTGCCTTACTGTAGCCATACCTCTCTTCTGACTTGCTTTCGATTTCTTGTCCTTATTTTTCTATTACTGTAGCTGTTTTATGGCCATCTTTTTTTCTGGTCAGTTGCAGTTACATAGGGTATAAGAATCTAGATCTTCTTTCTATCATGTTTTAATGTAAATCCTCTCTAATCAGTCCCCAGTTTACACCATAGTTGGTGGAATCTTGCAATACCTCTATTCCTCAGATCATGGCCTGCCATTTTTTTTGGCTCCTTGCTGTGTATAAATCTCACACCCTCCACATGGAATGCCATTATATTATCTGTCTTTTCAATTCCCCCCATTTTTTTTAGCCTTTCATCACTAGCATAGGCATTTCTACATTATTGTTGTAATTGAAAATTATACAGAGAAGAGGTTCTGTTCTTTTAATGGAATAATATAATATAGACTATCATGTGTTTCGGTCACGTCTTAATGTCTAAAAGATAATCTCTTCTGATATCCTCTGAAATTAGAGTATTTGATACGTATTAGATGCATATGGCTGTTGATGTTAATCATTTCAATAAACACAAACAATTGGGCCCACAATTGTTGTGGTTTCCAATAACAATTGTTGCTGGTTTCCAATAATTAGGCCCTCAAAGTAAGGGAAGCTGCTAGCAATTCTTCAGTTGGGCCTTTGGATTGCACTTAGGATTCAGTTTTTAGTTTTGGTTTTGGATATTTTTTCAATTCAAAGAGAGGGGACAATAAGAATCGAACTCTTATCATGGATATCTTGGGTACGAAAATAAGTACTTTACCTTTAGAGTTCTAGATGTCTCCTATATTCGATTGAGAAGAACTTTCATGTGGAATTTCTTGTCACGTCATTATATTGAGTGGTAAGAAAAATTAATTAAAACTTGACACTTGGCATAGAGATAAAAAGAGTCGAGAGAGAAAGGGGGTTAAGTGTCAAGTTTTAATTAGCCATTTTCTATCACTTAGCATGATGATGTGGCATGAAGTTTTCTACACAAGTTTTTGTCAAACTTTTATCATGTGTGGGATAAGTGATGCGACGACTTGAAAGCCCTCCCCTGTATTTTTTATGTCCATGATGCAGAAGACTTGCGTCTAGTCTTCTTAATTTGTTGGTCAATCATGCACCAGTGGGTCTTACAAAGCTCTATTGAATGCCAACTTGAGCTGTCGTCGGAATCTTCTTGTTCGTGCAAGTTGCTGCAATTAAACTAATTTCCAATTGCCATGATAAAGTATGAGAAAGCTTGAAACTAACAAAAAGAAAAACTAAATTGAATTGGTCCTATACTTTGATAATGCTATCAAAGATCGACTATACCACATAAAACTGGTTGCGTGTCCAAAGCAGGAGAGATATTGGAGGTAAAAGAATGAGTCACTAGTCAGAGGTCTCCATCTTATAAATCTAGCCAAAAAAGAAATGATAACTATTTAACCTTTTTTTTTTTTTTATCTAATAAATTCTATAGGTTTTGGTTGAGGTGTCAATGAAAGAAGATGGAACTGACATTTCTGTAGATCAAAATTAAAAAGGATGGTGAAAGGTCTAAATTGTGGTGCTTTAGGCTAATCTTATACCTTGATTAAGCTTTAAAGGGGTTTTTTTGTTTTTTTGTTTTTATTTTTTTCTGGTTAGAAGTTTGCAATGCCACTTTTCTTACTTCTCCTTTTGACTTTGAATGGTGTGAATTGGCTACTAGAAGTAGAAAATTGAGGCACCTTTTTGAGCTAATTAATTAAATTGTTCCCGTCTTTCATGGCGCTCATGCTGTGCTAAAACCTACCACCGTGTTGGCGTGTTGGTTGACAACGATTCATCTACTTGTTTATAAAGATAATTTTTCATTATTATTATTTTTTAAAAGTATTCATATTTTTATTGAATTATAATTATGATAAGATATTCTATTATGGCTTTCAATAAAATAAAATAAAATGAACAAAGGGTAGGTAAGTAGAGAGAGTGATAATAATAATAATATGGTGATGGTGGTTTCATACAAAATCAGTAACAAATATTTTGAAAGTCAATGTCAATGAAAAATTTTCTTTTGTTTTTTTTTTGGGGTCTGAAAATGATTAAAAAAAAAATTTTGCCACAAAATGATGATTTACGGTCATTTCTGAATAATATAGTCAATAGATCATGGAATAAATAAGTAAGGTCCACTTCATTCAATAAAGTAGGAGTTAAGTGAAGGTAGGGTACGGTTCAATGTTTCAGCGCACAAGCGCGTGGTTTAGCTTAAGCTTTCAAAATTGACTTCAGAGTCGATGTCTTTTTCTTACTCTCTACCAACCAACCCACCTCCAAAATCTTCTTATTTTCTCATATTACCTTCCCATTCACATCCTCCAATTGAAATGCTATTGCTTGCGTGTCCCTGCACTTCCACATTTTTGCTTCTGGAATGGGGTTAACCTTTTGTTTAATCGTCTTATCCTTCACTTCATGGTCAATGTCAATTTTTGACCTTTTAAATATTACTGACTAATAATTAGTTGATAAAATTATATCTTACCATTAATCCACTCACTTATTTTACTATTGTAACACTTTGAAGTAATCTTTGGAAATTTATGAAGCACTCTCTTATTAAGTACATGATTTATGATCACTTGTTATCCTTACATGCATATAGAGTGTTAGATAAATTCCATGATATTCTAATCTAAAACTATAAAACAAAAGTATTTATATTTGTACTCAAGGATTTGAATTCAACTAATAAAGAAGGATCAGATAATATGTCAGAATTATAATAAGTGTAGAATTCAATTCTCAAATAGTGACGAAAATGTGAATTGAAGTTTGATTTAATTAGTCCAATATAAAAATCTCTCTAATCTTTATACACTTAGCTTCAAAGTCTTCCCTTATTGTGTAATAAAAAAAAATAGCCAGAAATAATGGAGGTTATGATTAGATATTAGAATACATAAAGATGGGCTTTTTCGATGCAACCAAAAAACAATCAATACAATACAATTAAAGCAAATCTAAGTTTCAAAAATAATTCCGAGCCGAGAATATGTGAGGGTAGTGGGACCCACCTAGCCGCGATTTCGTCTAACAGTGGCCAAACTTAACCACCAGCTTCTTTCTTCGTCTTTCTCAACGGCGACTTGGGCGTCAAAACGCGTATATACAGCCCCAAACTCCAATCCCCTTACAAACACACCATTCACACACACACACACACACACACACATACTATCTCTCTCTCTCTCTCTCTCTCTCTCTCTCTCTCTCTCTCATGCATGCCTCCAATCCAATCCTCCAAAACCTCAGTCTCTGATTAAACTGAACCACAGCCATGGCCTGGGGTAGTACCCAGTTTTCCACTCCCCTACGTCTCTCACTACTATTTTTCATATTGGGTTCATTGGGTTGGGCCTCTCGGACCTGTTCTGGGTTCGGCACATTCGGGTTCGACATCCACCACCGCTTCTCGGATCCCGTCGCGGGAATTCTCGGCCTCGATGACCTCCCGGAGAAAGGCAGCGTCGGATACTACGCTACCATGGCCCACAGAGACCGCTTGATCCGCGGTCGTCACCTCGCCACCGTCGACTATCAAACGACGCCGCTTACCTTTAATTATGGGAACATCACTTATCGGATTAGTCAATTCGGACAGTACGACCCTTCTCACCTCTCAGTTCATATATATACTATATATATGGATTAAAAAAATAAAACACAAAAAATCATATATCATTTTTTTTTTATAATCTTTCATTGCTTGAGTCGTCTTGTGGTCTACCCTTTCTGCATCGTTGTTCAAAACTGTATAAGTTGTGGGCTTTTCGTATCTTTCCCGAAAACTGTTTTTTTGTTTTCATTTTTTTTATTTGTAGTTGAAAAAAGGAAGAAATTTTTTTAAAATTGTTTTCTGAATAGAATACCAGACCTTTTATTTTCGAATTGTAGCTAAATAGATAGCTAGACCCTATAAAGAAAATGCCATGAAATGATGTTTTTTTTTTTGGTTCATTTCAGTTTGCATTACGCGAATGTTTCTGTGGGGACACCAAGTACATCATATCTTGTGGCCTTAGACACGGGCAGTGATTTGCTCTGGTTGCCATGCGATTGTACCAGTTGCGTGCGTGCCATAAAGTTTTCAAATGGAGATGTAAGTGAATTCAATTATTGTCTTTTTTCTTGAATCTTATGTAACGTTAAAGTCTTGCCTTGTATTACTTCAATTGATCTACTGGGTTATGCTGGCTTTCATCCCATTCATGCTCAAAAGCTATGATCTGATTATTTCCATTAGTTTGTTTGTTTTTTTTTTCTCCTATGACTAGGATGACTTTAAAGGATGAGATATGTCATTATATGTTTTATGAAATGTGAACTAAAATAAGTTCGAAAATTCTCAGTTCATGCAATTAGCATTGTCCTTATCTGTGTTGAATGAATCGAACTACTGGCAAACATATTTAGCATAAGAGTTTCTAGATAATGAAGGAATGTGAATGTACTTAAACTTTCAAATGAGCAACAAAATAGCATTTTTTTCTCAGAAAGCTTCAGGTTGCATCTTACTGTTATTTTTAAATATTTTCCTATTTTAAATATACTGGAAAATTACTGAGTTGCATCTTGCGGTTTCTAAAACTATCTACCAAGCAGAGACATAGTTTTAGAAGGATGGACTAGCATTTCCAGTGTATTTGGGATCTGATGTTATTCATTTCATTGACATTTACTTCTTGAATCCTTCTTCAACCAGATACTAGATTTTGATATCTACAGCCCTAATACGTCAACAACAAGCAAAAAGATTCCTTGCAACAGCACCTTCTGTGAACACCACTGCTCTTCAGCAAGTCGTGATTGCCATTACAGCATTCAGTATCTGTCTAACAACACTTCATCTTCTGGGATCTTGGTAGAGGACGTTTTGCACTTAACTACTGATGATGCTCAACTAAAAGATGTTGATGCACGAATTCCTTTTGGGTAGGTTTTTTTTTTCATTGCTATATATAGCGTAATTATTTGAAATCTAGCATGTGGTGTTGCTATTGAGTATGCTGTTAGTACTTGTGATGTGATGTTAATGTGGTACGTTGCAGTTGTGGTAAGGAGCAGACTGGCATATTTTTGGAGGGTGCAGCACCCAACGGTCTATTAGGGCTTGGTATGGATGGTGTGTCCATTCCTAGCATTTTATCAACACAAGGGATTGCTTCAAATTCTTTCTCCATGTGTTTTGGGGTCGACGGAGTTGGGAGAATCAGATTTGGTGATAATGGAAGCTCAGGCCAAACAGAAACGCCATTCAATATTAGAGAATCATAGTAAGTGGTCTAATTGAACATGCATATGCTGATGACGTGTTTACTTAGTATAGAATAGAAAGTAAATTGCTTTCGTCTTCAATATCATGCAATTTGTACTAATCTTCTCCTGTCAAACTTGTTACCAGTCCAACTTACAACATTACTATTACTCAAATAGCCATTGGAAAAAGTGTTGCTGATCTTGAATTCAATGCAATTTTTGACTCTGGTACCTCATTTACATACCTAAATGATCCAGCTTACACACAGATTACTGAGAGTGTAAGTAGTTTAAATTCTGTGTTTCATAATATTATCTTGGTTCTTGAGTTTGTTTTATCAAACGAGTTTTTGTATTTTGTATTTTTCAGTTCAACACCTTGGTCAAAGATACGCGGATTGTGAATAATTCTGATATCCCTTTTGAATATTGCTATGATTCAAGGTAATTTCTATCACAAGTTAAACTTTGCTTGCCATTTTCTCTTTCCAAATCCTCAGGCACTGACTTAATTTTCTGCTCAGTCCACATCAAAATCTGACTTTGACAATGAAAGGTGGAAAGCAGTATGATCTCATTGAGCCACTAGTACCTGTTTCGGTAAGGTTACATTTTTAGCATTTCTGTTTCCCGCTTCTGCATCATGTTGTGCTGAACTTTACTATTCTGATCCCCAGGATGGACAAACAGTGTATTATTGTCTGGCTGTTGTCAGAAGCGGAGATGTAAATATCATTGGACGTGAGTATCTCTTTGTAATTCTGATATTTGTAAATATTATTGTCTATCTGGCAAAAAATTTCATGCTTCGGTGTCAGTTTTGGAATTCTGATTTTTGTCCATTAGTGCTCCTGTATATTATCTGCAGTTAGTAGTTAGCATTTTCTTCTTTGTTGATTGATTGAATACATGATGTCTATGAAGATCATGCAATAATTGATTTCAATTGGATCACAGAACCTTATAAATGTACTGTGAAGTAGCAGGGGACTGTTCCAGGTTGCTTTTTTCCTTTTTCATGTATCCCAAATCGTGCATATGTTAATTCAAAGAAACAAAAAACCTCGATTGAGATATAGCCTTGAGTAAATATTTAAAGACAAGTTTTAGAGTTGACTCACACCGCCTAAACCCTCAGTGACAGTCAAATTTATTTGTTCATATTTGCATTAACTGCTGCTTACAATGTTGATTTGTTGTTCTTCATGCAGAAAACTTCATGACGGGTTATCGTGTAATTTTTGACCGTGAGAAGCTGGTCTTGGGTTGGAAGGAATCCAATTGTGAGTCTAATTCCACAGTTTTGTATGAAATTTCAACAAACAACTTTTCATGATCTTTTTCAGTGACAATAGTGGCATGTTTCTTTCAGGTTACAATGATGAGGAAACAACGACTCTTCCTATCAACCCATCTAAACCCCCGGCCACATCCCCTGCTCTTGATGTCAATCCAGAAGCCACAGCAGGGGGTGGCAACAGTTCTCATATACCAACACCCCAGCCAACACCTGAAAATCATTCCCCCAAATTGAACTCTTTTACTTGTGCATTCATCATGGTTATTTTTACATTCTTTGCCATTGATTATTCTTTTGGGTGGTGAGGTTTTCTCAACCCTGTACCATATGTATTGATAGGCATAGTTTCAAGAACAACACACAGGAAATTGGAAGTTTTTGACTTCTTATTTTTGGATATTATTGATCTCGATGTCGACATGGGGTTGTATATATGCTTTTGGTTTAGGAGAAAATAGAATAAATATTTTTTTTTTATTTACATGTTTTTATTGTATGGAAAACTTTTGTCGATCCTTGGTTATGCTGCCATGGTATTATTCAATATGGTGTATCATTCTTGAAGGGGGAAAACCTAGATGTTTGTTCAATATCTTG
Source organism: Purshia tridentata (assembly GCA_003254885.1). Taxonomy (NCBI): domain Eukaryota; kingdom Viridiplantae; phylum Streptophyta; class Magnoliopsida; order Rosales; family Rosaceae; genus Purshia; species Purshia tridentata. Next base: position 53,099 of record QANT01003995.1, on the reverse strand, counting down.
GGATTACTGTATAAATAGCAAATGGGTACGAGAAACCTCATATTCAAAATTGTAACATTTAAACTACAAGCACAACAGTTATGATATTAGTAGCAAAAGGGTTAGGGAAGAGAGGGCGTACTGAACATCATTTTCATAATTTTTGCATCTGTGGCTCTTTCACTCTAGTTACACTCACAAAATTTCCTTTAACATTGAATTCACAGAAGCTACAAATAACATTAGAAAACCCACATCCAATCTTATATCTAATAACAATGGAATAATTACCAAAACTGGCTTCTACCAGAAGAATAACAGCCGTTACAAGAGAACACCAACATCATTTTTAAGTTTTTAACCATCCTAATTATCGGTAATTTGACCAACAACAGATTAATTATCAGGACTTGACCCGAGCAGACATGCTTACTGCTTCCACAACTCAAGATTTCTCTTACATGGTTTCAGGGAACAAGGAAAGATATCTCCTCTTAATTTAGATGTTGATTTCATTTTCGTTGAACTTTGGTCCTTTTCTTAACTGGTTGAGCCAAGGTTGGGGCCTCCTGCTTATCTTTCTTTTCCTTTATACCTCTGGACTGCAAGTTTTCTTCTTTCTTTGACATCTTACCATCAAAAGGCTTGGCCTTCATCTTAAGCGACTTAATTAATGACGATTTCTCTACCTTCGATGGTTAAACATTAGATTTTACTTCCCTTTGTACCACTTCTTCTTGCTCACAACCCTTCTGCTGTCTCAGTGCTGCCTGCCGAGCATAAACTGCACTCCTGCAACACCAAACCACAAATTTTTATCATCACCAGTTACAACCAAAAAATGAAATAACACATATTAGTTCAACTATTGGAGCCATATTTTTCAAGTTCAGAAACTAAGAAAACGATTGATTAGTAAAGGATTTCAAAATTTGCATAATCAATATCATTTTATTAAAATATCTATATACACTAGAAACAAATGGTTTGTCATAATAATCAGTAACAACTCAAGTGAGGTACCTTTTGAACTGTGGATCTGTTGGATCCAGAGCAAAAAGAGGTGAGGTGAAGAGGCCTGAAAACCGTGGATCATTGTAATCAGCAGTTGGTATTTTGTCCTCTTCTAGAACCTCTTTACCCTTCTTTCCCTTGGCCTTTTTACGTTTCAAATTGTAGCCCTTAAGACCTGTATCTTCTCCCTTGTCATCAGCAAGTAATAACTCGAGCTCATGTCTGCTAGCTTCTGCTTCCCTATCCATATCTTGGTGCTGCTTCTCTTCTTTGTTACTTTTAACTTTAGACTCCTTTTTACTTTTTTTGACTGAAGGCTCTTCTTCAATAAAGAAATCATCTGGTTCTTCTATTGCCTCTTGATCAGTATCACTACTCTCATCCTCTGACGAATCATTAGATCTATTTTTCCTAGCCTTCTTTTTCTCCCGTCTTTTCCTGAGATAGGCCTCCCAAACTGTTTCTGATTCCTTATCCCTCTTTTCTAGAATGCGCTTGCTTATATCCTCTAAGCCAGTATTGAAAGTGATCTCCATATCCTGGCCATCCTCTTCACCATCTCCATCTGAAATGTCTCCGTCTCCAGACTGGACTAAAGAACGGTACATATCTCGTTTTTTACTCTTTTTATCAGACTTATCTTCTGCGGCATCATCATTCTCAGCCTCATCACTTTCACTCTCATCAGAAGCCAAAAACTCCTTCAGTTCCAACTCCGAAAGCTACAAGTAAACCAATATCACATCAGCTAAAATCAGAAAGTACAGCTGTACAGGAACAGAAAACTGTCTTTATAAATTTGGAGCTGATAGTTTTTCAGTTGCTCTTTCCATCATCTTTGCGATTCCTATTGCTTATTCAGATCAATGTAACAGAATGTCTATTCAGATAAGAGTAGCATAAAGTTTAACCAGGTCATTAAGGAATAGATAAGAATGTATAGAGAGGATATGAACTCCATAAAAAATTACATAAATTGTAAGTATTTGTAACCATTTAAGATAAAATCTAAAGACCTGATCAGCAGTGAATTTCCGTTTCAAGGTCTTTACACGTCCTGGGTCATCCTCATCCCAAGAAATATCAATTTTACTCTGCTGTAGAGCTTGAGTTTGGAAATCCAAACCCACATAGTTTGCAGGTACCTGAGAAAGCCAAAGACGCTGTGTTATACAAGAAAATTTAACTCATTTCCTTTCTGTTTTTAAAAAAATAACTACAAACATAATCATTCAGGCTCCATAAAGAAGCATGAAGCACCATCATTTGTGCGTGTTAAACTATTGCCAAACTCTCTATAAATTCATCAGTGAATGATTTAAACATATACCTCTGTTGCAATGTCACGGGGTGGGTGTTTAAATTCCATTGAATCAGGGATAAACCTTAAATCAAGATTATTTGACGATCTTTCAAACTCCACTCCATCACAATTTTTATAAAGGTAATCTGCTGTGGCAATTGAGTCACATTCCACTACAGCATAGTAGTACCTGGGGAAGAAGAATATTGGCAACAGATAAATAAACATAATATTTATAAATTAAAACTAAAATAACCACAACTAATCACCTTAGCCTGCTTGTCTCATAAGCACGCAATTTCTGAGCATCAATCTCGTCATCACCATCATTCTCTTCTTCATTATCTTTCTCATTTTCATCATCAAATAGGCCAACAGGACCATGAACTTCTTCCTCTTTCATACGCTGAAGTCCAAACTCAGATGGGTAGACTGCCACAGACTTAATTTCTCCACCTTTCGGAAGAAATGACCTCAACACTGTGTACAAGTCAACAGCCTACACGAAACGCAAAGGAACTCTCAGTTGCCAGTAAATTCCTATAAAGAAGGAAGTTTGTAGACAAACTAACAACAATGAACTCAAAAACTCTCATTCAAACAACTCAATACAAGGCAATGTAGTCCAAAATTTACAATCTTTTTTTTTATGGCAATTTATTTACAACTAAATTCTCTAAAAAATTAAAATGACTCAGTAAAGACAACACAATCTCCAACCCAATATATAAATTTCCATGCTTTTTTACAATGTGTCACTTAAATAAATATATAGTTACTTCAATGTTAAGCTTCAAAATACATACCTTAACATACCTCCAATCCAAGTTAACCACAGCAAGCCTGTGAGTTTCCTTATCAATTTCTGGTATATTTTCCTCCTGTCCAACCAATAATCCAGTAATTAACAACTTACAAGTTACAGCATCTTCTAATTCATTTTTCTCCCAAATTACAATTAAATTCCCTTAAATTAATTCAAACTTAATAATAATAATAAGTTAATAAAATACCTGTATTCCAGCCACACCGTCCTCGAAAACCACTTCATCCTCATCTTCATCTGTGTCGGTTTCCGTCGTCGTCTCCGATTCACCACCTGCCACGTCATCCTCCGATTCACCAACAGCCACGTCATCCTCCAATTCACCACCAGCCACGTCATCCTCCGATTCACCACTGTCCACGTCATCCTCCTCCGATTGCTCCAATTCCTCTCCACCAGGATCGCCCAGTTCTTCTTCACTGTCACTCTCCTCACTCTTACTCTCTTCCTCTAACTCTTTGGAATCGACTTTATCTTCGTCCTCCTCGATTCGATAGTAACTGCGCAGCTTATTGTCCTGGTCGGGCTTCTTCGGCTTGCCTCGTTTGTCTAGCGGGACCGACGACGAACCGAACTGCTTGTCCGAGAACATGCGGTCGAACCGCGAATCGATGGCGACCTTCGCCTTGTGCTTCGGAACATTCTGGAACCTAGGGTCCCAGTGCGCCGACGAAAACCGTTCGTCGGTGATGATGTTCTTGCTTTTCTTGTTCTTCTTCGACCCCATGGTGTGTAGGTTGTTGGGCAGTTGAAGGTGAGGCGTTTTCAGCGGGAGTGAGATTTCAGTGGCGGTTAGGGGTTAACGTTCTTCCTCCTAGGGTTTAAAAAACAATTACACAAGACATCTGATGAGCCCAATATCATACAAGCCCAACTTGAAGTATTTGGTCTAACTGGGCCAGCCAAGATTGATTTATAATGTGGGCTTTAATGGATTTCAGCCCAATTTAGAATTATGGTTAAGGATTGGATTGGATTTCATTTGTTTATATATTTTGGGTTTCTTTCTCCACTTCTCCTTTTGTCTTTATTTAATGATGATAACGACATAATTATGCAGGTTGACTCCTACTATCACGGACCCTAGAAATAAAAAAGATGGATTTGACTATTAAACTGTCCAATAATTAAGAAACACACCTCTTTTATGAGTAAAATTTTAAAGTACAGAATTTACAAAACATTCATTGTAATGTAAGAGACTCATCATCAATGTCATGCTAGAAAAACTTCAATGGAATTGGCCTGGCATGTTTAGTAGCAATAAAGGCCAATTAAACATGTCATCTAGCATAGAAGAATATAACTATGGGTGATCTTTTCTACCACTAAGTACAATGACGTGGCAGAACCCTTGTAATAACTCTTCCCATGCCAAGCTTGTCATTTTTCAAAGTATATGAACTATGAAGTGTAAAGTGTTGCAGACATCTTTATTGCTTCATTGCCTCTTTCAATCTTTCCACCTAATCAAAAAAAGCCATCACCTTTGTTTCCTTTCAACTATAGACCCACAAGGCCAGAAAGGAGATTCTCTTTTTTTCTTTTTCTTTTTTTAAGTTTTGCTTTTTTGCTTTTCTATTAGTCAATGGTTGATTATTTTTCAGATTTAAGATATGACTGAAAGTCTGCTACTGCAAAATCACAGAATGCAAGTTTATTGCTACTATTATAATTTATAGAAGAGTGTGACTGACTCCCCCAATGACCAAACCTGCAGATAGATAAGCCTAACTAATTCGGATGGTATAATAACTCGATCAAGTTTGGAGAAGTTGGTGGGATTTCTACTGACCTCTACTGGTTCAATACTTCAAGCCTCTACTTCCAATCCCAAAATGGTAATATAGTCCAATCTCTCTGGACCTGAACAAGTCCTTGACTCCAATACTTTTATACATAATAGAATACTCATATAAATGTTGCAATCAAATTCATGCACACAAGTTTTAAGATTTGTGTGAAATTATTGGTCATTATAATTTGTTAACTACTGTAGTTAGGTTAGCTAAGTCACCTAATATATGCTGAATATGACCACATGAAAAGAAAGGGTTGGGACATCAGAACATGGCTGTTGGGGTGACCGAAATTAGTTAATTATGTTTCAAACAGGACAAGCTCACGTACTATTATCAAACATGAAGTTTATATAAACATTAACCACTGTAACTAATAAAGCTGAGGAGGCTTTGAGCACAAGCTTGACTCTACAAAAAAATAACAACTTTTGATGGCTCAACCCTAACTACTTGAGACATCCCTTTTCTGTGGGTCTCATATGTGGTTAAAGCACCAAAATTAATGGGTCTGTTTCTTTCACTTGAGATATCTAGACTCATACCACAGGGGTTACATAGTCATATATTAAGTTGTTCAATTTCAATCTCAGCAACCAAACTTTATCAAAATCATAATCATAATCTATGACCAATCAGTTGATGAACATGGTGCCAAAACTGTTTATAGCATGATGATGCATGCATAACCTTTAAAAGAAAGGAAAGGACTCGAATTAGGACTGCCCACCATACCATGCAGAAGGGTTTTGTTGATTTTTATATAGAGAGCGTTTGTTGTATTTGTTGGATTTGGTGGCCAATGCAGAATCTTCTGTTTTCAAGTATTAAAATCATTATGTCTAGGTAGACTTCTAACGCGATCCATTTAAAGATTCTCTTTGAACTAGCAAGAATTTAGTATAGAGACATAAGCCATTCAATAATTAATACCTTGAAATTCAAGAGCATATCCCTATCAAGAAATCATATATCAGACTTTACTTATTGCTCTTAAATCCAGAACATGCTTAATAAAAGTAAATGAGTAACACTCCAAATCATACAAAGAGAGGTTTCAAGATGCAATGACAGTTGTTATGCTGATTGCCTTGACGATGCCTTCATTATTACTACTAAACATTCTAACTTAACTAATTCCATATTTGGGGCCACCATCATATATCTTACTGACTTGGTCTGTAACAAGCTATCTTCCTTCTATAAATACCCATCTAATCCATTTTTAGTTCCCACAAACACTTAATCAAACTTACAGAGAGCTAAGAGAGTTCCAAGGATGGCTTTCAATCTTGAAATCTTGAGCTCAATCCTCATCCTTTCAGTATTTTCCCCAGGGATTAATGCATTAAGCTTGAACTATTATGCAAAAAGCTGCCCCAATGTTGAGCTTATCATTTCTGATGCTGTCAAGAAGGCTACGGCTAACGATAAAACTGTCCCGGCTGCACTACTCCGGATGCACTTCCATGACTGTTTCATAAGGGTATGTATGTTCTGTAAAAGTAGTTTTGACAGTTCAAGTATATTGATCAAAATAACTCAAACTCTTTCTTCTGTTTGCAGGGTTGTGATGCTTCTGTGCTGTTAAATTCGAAAGGGAACAACAAAGCAGAGAAAGATGGGCCACCAAATATTTCTCTGCATGCATTTTATGTCATTGACAATGCAAAGAAACAAGTGGAGGCTTCCTGTCCTGGTGTGGTCTCATGTGCTGATATCTTGGCTCTAGCAGCAAGGGATTCTGTTGTGCAAGTAAGCTAGTAAAACTAGGGGGAATTCCATTGCACCAAAACTCCTCGCAGCTGGCTTAAAATAGAGTGATTGAGTGAAACAATAAAGATATAACTATTGATTCTCACAAAAAGAAAAAGAAATGAAAAATAATGATTACCTCCAAAAAAATTCTTGCACTTTCTGATTGTATATTAATCTTGCAGTCTGGAGGTCCAAATTGGGACGTGCCAAAAGGAAGAAAAGATGGAAGAACATCATTGGCTAGTGAAACCAGACAACTGCCAGCTCCAACCTTCAACATATCTCAACTGCAGCAGAGCTTCTCTCAGAGAGGTCTGTCCTTGAATGACCTGGTGGCTCTTTCAGGTAAACCAGCTTCAATAGCTGAATTGCAATTGTATATGAAATATGAAGAAGAAATTAACAGTGTAACTTTTGACACATTTGCAGGAGGGCACACTCTAGGGTTCTCCCACTGTTCATCTTTCCAAAACAGAATCCACAACTTCAATGCCACACATAACATCGATCCTTCACTGCGTCCATCCTTTGCAGCAAGCTTAAAGAATACATGTCCCATCAAGAATAGGCCGAAAAATGCTGGCAGAACCATGGATCCTTCTTCAACAACTTTTGATAATACATACTACAGGTTGATCCTCCAAGGGCAGAGCTTGTTTTCTTCAGACCAATCTCTGCTTGACATTCCTAAGACTAAAGATTTGGTTACTAAGTTTGCTACCTCACACAAAGCGTTCACAGATGCTTTTGTGAAATCTATGATTAAGATGAGTAGCATTACAGGTGGACAAGAGGTCAGGAAAGACTGCAGGGTAGTAAACTAATTAAGGGCCTCCTAGCTTAGTTGTAGTCAATTTCAAACCATGAGAGCTGGGAAATCCGAAAAAAATGGATTGGTCCTCTATTATTGCCTTTATATGAGAGAGTTTGGAAAGAAATAGTTTATGACTGCTGTGGTTTCATAATGTCTGATGTGGTTTCACATTGTTGAAAAGGATCTTATTGTAACAAAAGCATTTAATAAATACAAAGCTATTCTAAGTGTTGGCTTGAAGGGCAACAATATTTTCATTTATGAAACTTGAAGTAGATTTCCAACAATGCATAAAATCTGTGTATGTCAACCCAGTTTAGTTCAACAGGTAAGGCATCTTAACGAGATGACCAGACAATGTCCATTACACTGTGTTCTTATGGGTCAACAGGACTACTTAACTTGTTGCGGCAGAATTCCAACAGTAATAAGCAGCATGAATGTAAGTCAACGTGGTGGGCATTACCACAAGTTCCCAACATGTTAATTCAAAACCGTTATCTCAGCCTGTTCCCTTATCCAGAACAATCTCTGCCAATTGAAGGTTGCCACTTAGCCTGGATGCCTTGTAGGATGGCATAAATGAAAAGGCGTCCAGAAGCTTCACACACTTCAATCCCCATTTGACCATCAAGAATTCAATAAGATGATGCCCACTGCACATTATTATAAGAAGTGTTTTCAAACTGTAATGAATGGGAGAGTCGTTTCCAGTGCTATTGCAGACTACATGTGCATATGTTACAGACTTGAAGTAATAAGAAACCAAAGCGGGTGAAAATACCTTCGATTATGGTATGTTGTTATGAAGACTGAACCAGGAGAATTTTGGAGCAGAAATTTCACAGTGGCAAAGAGATCATCAAAGGCTTACCAACACAAATAAAATCCACATTTCAGCTCAAGTTAAGTGATACAGGGAGCAGAAGGAAAAAAGGATAAGAAGACAAAAGGAGTAGTAGATAATAATCCTACCACTAGCATCATATAATACATCAGCCCCAAGAATAAACTTTGGCTGCAAACTGAATATAGATGTATTCCAAACTCCCCATGTCAATCCCAACACCTGAAAACAGAACTAGATCTCCTAAGAAGAGAAATGGTAATGAGACTTTTCATAGTTTAATATAAGCTGGTTATGCATATATTCAAAAGATTAATAGCATGGTAGTTTACATTGCAGTTAAGTTTATTAAGGTCAAGCACTCTTTTCATGTTGTCCAGCACCTGCGGATACAAAACAATATGGTCATTGGTCGTAAGTCACTAATAATGGACATAAAAAACAGAGACGTTGCTAAGAGAAGATACAACAAGTCTGGGCTAATTAACTGAATTATAATGAAAATAGAAGATTCTTTATTAATTTTAAGGGTCACTAATAGAAAATTCAAATGAATGTCTGATTAAAATGAAAATGATTTCACTTGTAGTTTAAGATCCAGATGCCTAAATGCAGGTCAAATTATAGATGACACTGTATCAATCAACATAACATATCAAACGGTCTACGATAACATAACATGTCAAACAATTTGGCAACATAACGTGTGAGAAACACTTGGAAACATCATAAAATAACATGCCAATCTACAACATTACATTTCTCTACAAGTATTTTAACAATCATAAACATACAAAGACCTTTGATGCATATAAAAAGAAGCAATTAATTAAACATTAACAACAAAGTGAATTGAAATTCAATACCTCCAATCTACTCGAGTCATCAGTAAGAGTGACGTGAGCACCCACTTTGGCTGCAACCAAGCCGGGCAAGGAAGTTCCAGCTCCAAGCTGCAAACAACACAAACCCAGTAAGCCAGTAATCATTGACAAGCAATAAGATGCAATAAACCTGGATAAGGATTACACGTACACTATTAGATTAGTTTATTACCTCAACAACACCAGCTCCGGAAAAGCGCAATCTCTGTTGCCAAACATACTCCGCCAGGACTGTGCTGCAGGGCCACACGAAGAGACCATAGTCTTCTTTCATGTTCTCGATTATAGAGATGGAGAAGGCCGGTTCCGGTTCGTCCGAGTCATCATCCACGAAACAATGACGAGATATCGTCGTCATATCGGGATCGGCCGTTTCGGCCGAGTCGTCTTTGCCTTCCATATCCAACTCGTAATCGGAGGAACCACGAAGTCAGTTCAGGAGTTGAAGGCCTCCATCAGATATGGGCCCACTAAACGCCCAATGGGCTAAAACTGAAGAGGCCCAATCAAGTTTATCCAAAACCAAAACCAATTTTCAAGTGGCTTTCCATAATCCATTGCGCTTTCTGGAAGCCCCATTCTTCGTCTTCTTCTTCCTCTGCTTCACTGAGTGAACTCGGCAAGCTCGCAAGTCCTCCCATGGCCTTTGCTCACTACCCAGTCACCCTCCCCATTGAAACCCAAAAGCACCCAAAAACTTCGATTCTGAAACCACCTTCTTCTCAGCCTCAGTCTCCATTCTTTTTCAAGCCTCGCAAGCTCTCAATATCTTCCAGGTTTCGCAGGATCAGCCATAAAAGCACTTACCTTCGTTCTCCATCAGCACAGGCCGAGCCGCAAGAGCCTCAAGTGGGTTCAGCTGCAGATGCCTTTACTCATTTCAAGCATCTACTTCTACCCATCACCGATCGAAATCCATATCTCTCCGAGGGAACAAGACAGGTAAACCTTCTCTGCTTTCCACCCACATAGTTTTCATGGCTGCCTTTGTTTGATTCATGCACAAGCTGGTATTTTTTCAACAGGCTATAGATACTACTGCTGCTTTGGCAAACAAGTATGGGGCTGACATTACGGTTGTGGGTATGTTTAGCTGTTTACGGACCTCTCTGTTACTGTTCTTATCATGCTTTATATGCTGTGAAAATCAAGCTCTAGAGTCTAGAGAGACCCTTTTTCGCATTAGAGACCCTTTTTGATACAATGTTTCTAGGAATATAGGTGTTTGTGTTCTTTGCAGTTATCGATGAAAAGGGTAAAGAATCTTTGCCGGAGCATGAAACCCAACTCTCTACCATCCGCTGGCATCTCTCTGAAGGTTTGTATATGCATGCTCTTACAGTTTTGTGTGAAGTAGAGAAGGTTTTAGTAGGATTATGATTTGCTTCATAAAAATTAGGAAATGACATACGCACTTTTGCATGCATAGATTGAGTTGTGTAGCTTAAATTCTCCTGGGAAATTTTATTGTAATTAGATGCATTTTTTCACAATAAGTTAATGTTCTGGCAGTGAATGAATCAAAACATGCATAGAGTAGAATGACAGTGCAAAAGGAGTCACATTGTAAAAGGAACCAAGGTGGTGAAGTTTTTTTTATGATTTTTTTTTTTTGGTTGAAGTTTAACTTTAATGTTGAATGTAGAGTTTTTGGGAAAGATGGTAAAATTTAGGAAATGTACAGTTTTTTTAAAAAGTGCAATTTTAGCCAACATTTGATGCTTGACAGGGGTTTCAGTACTAGTCCAAGGGGCTCAAGGATCAAATTTTGACTGAAGTTATAACCTTTAAAAAAAGGTCTATAATTTTATTAAGGAGATAAATTGGGACTATTTATTGTATTTTGAACTCTTGAATGCAGAAGAGGAGGCTCTAGGAATCATGGTCTTATTAGCGGATTCCAATATGTAGGAATATTGTATTGGAATGTTGACAAAATTTACTATTTAAAAGAATAGAGTGTGTCAATGCGTAATTATATACTTGTAAGATAATTTATTGTTTATCTACTTATCATTTGTGTATGTTTGAAACAACATCTTTGGCACTAACATTATTTTGAACCCTTCAAAAAATTGCTGATAGGTGGGTTCCAAGAATTCAGGCTGTTAGAGCGACTTGGCGAAGGGAACAAGCCGACAGCCATCATTGGTGAGGTTGCTGATGACCTGAACTTGGATTTAGTTGTTATAAGCATGGAAGCGATTCATTCCAAGCATGTGGATGCAAACCTGCTTGCTGAGTTCATTCCTTGCCCAGTCATACTTTTACCATTGTAATTGTTATCACTTCAAAGTTCAAACTCAAGCAACAACTCTTTTGCAAATGCCAATTTTCTTGTGATGAGTTCTTTGACGTTTTAGTCTTGTCTCCAGAAAGATTTTATAAAATGAAAATTTTTGCAGATTAGCATTTAGGGACAACTGCCATTTATCTATTCAATGGGCATGCTTCTTTTAGACACTTTCCAATATGAGGATAGATAACAGCAGCTAATATGGATATTCATCAATTGGCTAGGAATCAAACTTAGTTTGGATTGTATTTAAGAGCTTAATTCATGGGAAAAGCAGGTTTATTTCTTGAAATTACAAAAGGGAAGAGAAGGAAAATGACCAGTTAGTCAGTGATAGGTTCTGTCCTGATTGTGATCGTGCATGTGATTTCGTACTCTATGCTTGGGGAGAATTCTTGCATGCGATATATACATGATCACTTCACAGCCACCTCTTTGCATGTTGATTGCTTCACAGCCACCTCTTTACGTGCTGATCATCCGACAAATTATTGTAAAACTGACATTGCATATGAGTTTATGTAAAATTTCTTGGTGTAAACAAACGAACTGAGCCAAGCAGGGTGCTTAGGATTGACTTAAGCTTGTGTGAGTAGTTTTGATAAACTTGGAGTAACATTGAGAAATAGAGCCATCTACCAGATTCAAATTATTATAGTCATAGTAATAAAACTATCTCCCTACTGAGGATTGCGTATACTTAGATAAATACACAAAGAAAGAAGCCTGCAGGGCAACGTACGCTCTGATTTTATTTTCTTTTTTTGTGTCCAAAACGTACGACTCTGTTTAGCTGGTGGGGTTGCTGTGGAACCATTCCAAGGCTTGAGTAGCTGATGTCCTCGGTACACAGTGATGATATGCTGCTGCGAGCAGAGCTCCAGAAAATGGTCCAACCCAGAATATCCACTTTTTACCACCATTAGAAATCATCAACATTTTCTTACAAATTAAACAACAAAAGAAACATATATATGAAAATATAGTTGCTTTATTACATTTCAACATGGTATAATCGAGAATAATATATCATACCTGGTCTTTCCAGACTTTGTCATTGTTTTAGATTACAGCAGCGGCAAAGCTCCTATTAGCAGGGTTGATGCCAGTGCCAGTAACGGGGATGGTAGCCAAGTGCACCATAAATACAGCAAACCCTATTGGCAAGGAAGGCAATACCATGTCACCAAATTAAGTTCAAACACCTAAATTTCAACCAACCGCGTACAGGAGCAACGTTTGAACATTCATAAATGTTACTGTACGTGATAATGGTTATGTAAACATTTTTTTATACCCAGCAACATCTGTCAGTGACAAACAATTACATAAACGCTCGAACCACAAGCGATTGAGTGCTCAACTTAAAACTAGACAAAAATGATAGAAATTTAAACATTAACTTTTTTATCCAAATAAAACTTATGGGAGCTAGGCTCGATTGTGAATCTCATGCATGCAGCCTAATAATATGCTGAAAACATGCATGTCTAGAGTTTATGAAGTGTACGTAGATCGGTAAACAAAGACGAAGATCATGCCGCCGATCGAAGGTCCGAGAAAGCCCACACCGTCGCAGTGGCCGGCAGCGCCGGCGGTTTGCTTCTTGAGGCCGATGAAAGTGGCATCGTACGCCGACATAAAGGAAGAGAAGAGTGGCAACAAACTCTGATATTATGGCTTTGTAAAACGACCAGCTCTTGAGAGCTCTATACCAAGTCCAACAGAGGGACTGGTGGTGGGTCTACGTAGTCCATATATGCTGCTCTTCACGTACTTGTTCATCATGTCCTTCTTCACTCACTTCCAGCTGCTTGGAAGTTGGACATTTTTCTTCTTCTATTTTGCTCTCTATGCGTATCGTACTATCTACAATATTGGAGATATAATAAGGAATAAGCAAAGGTTTTAGTGGGTTTAAATACACAAGGCATACAAGTTATATAACGTATATATACAATAATACATTCACAAAGCTTTCGTTTTTTTCTTCTTATTATTTTGGTACAATGGAGGATTTAGAGGCCCAAAAAGAGATCAGAAAGCTTTCTTCGAGGATGGTACGGTATTGGAACATTATTACATTTTTCAGCAAGACCATGTGATAGCGTCTTTGTCAGTTTGTGACTTGTGAGGGTCTAATCAAAACTGTGCCCACAATTCATGGGCCATGGATGGCCATGCAATATTGTTCTATAATTTCTCTACTATTACAAATTAATTTCTGGGCCAAATGAAACTTCTTCCATTGACCATATATATATATATATATATGCGTCTATGCTCACGCCACATTAATTATCATGCTAATTTTTATATGAGTTTAAGCAAATTGTTATATTATATTATATGTGATATTCTTTTCATAATATGTATATAAGGCCTACTTTTATATTATGAAAGCCATATTTATGTTGTGAAATGAATAACATATGTGATGGTCGTATATATTTACAAATTATTTAATGAGTCTCACAACTCATAGAAACTTTATTTGTTTTTTTAATCAAATTTAAAATTAGATTTTATATTTCCAATCCACTATGTATATTGAAATTAAAAATTTTAACAAAAAGTTTTTTAAGAGCGGTTAATTCCACCACAGTTTTATACAAGTTTTTCTATGTGGTTGGTTTTATGGTTGTCCAAATTCTCTACTTGGTTTTTCTATACTTGTTTTTGCTTGAATTTTAATTTTGATCACTTATTTATTATTCAAGGATAAAGAGCAAAAGTTGAAATGAATTTGCAACGCTTTTTAAGTGTGAGTAAAGGTTAAATATATAAATTCTTGAACAACAAATTTAAGTTATACAATTAAGACTTAAACAAATACAAACGAAAAAATAGAGAATCCAAATCCGAAATAAAAGTCCATGGTCAACTTTTGATATTCATCTAAACATACCTAACATTGCAGTTGCTAAATACACCCAGAAACAAATTGGTTGGAAAGAAAAATTTGGTTGTGATTATTGCACCCTAAAACTTGCCAGCTAATCCAAACCTGCTCAAGAGCTAATGGGTTTGGGCACAGAAAATTAAAACTGCTAAAATCGGGCTAATCTGAACTCATATTATCAACAAAAAGTTGAGCCTTCATCAGATCAAATGTAGCTAGTTCCTCATGGGCTACTACATTTGAATCCAACATATGATTTACCTTGGGTTGGTTTCTGTGGGCCCAAGTTGGCATTTCCCTTTTATTTTGTATATTTAAGATGCAGATAAATATCTGTTTGGCCAAAAAATGAAGATAAATATCTTCTATGAAAAAAGATAATATGTTGAACTCTTTTGAATCTTTTTGTGAAGCTTATCTCAATAATATCATAAATATTAATATGTAAGATACAACCTAACTAAACTAAAGTGATAAGAATTTTTAGTTGCCAAGTACTTTTTGTACGAAAATAATGTAGATAAAACTCCTAAAGTTATAGGAGCCTGATCCTTAACAGTAGTCCATGAATAGATAAATTAAATAGCTAGTTTAATTTTGATATCCCTGGCAACAAAAAAAAAAGTTTTGATATCCAAAAAGTAATAATAATTTGAATTTGACATAAAGCAGTTTGATTGGTCCATATATAATTCCTCATAGTTTATTTTGTTAATTACAACATATTTGAGTTGTCACTTAGTATCTCTTAAAATATTTATCACTTATAAAGCTATAAAAAGATTGATGTTTAGTCTAGAAAGTTAAATTTGAGAGTTTGTTTGTACAAGGTTTATGTAAGTGTGGTTTTTGGACCACTATTTAGTAAAATTTTTGGTGCAATTTTTTTTTTTCTTATGTAAATTGATGTGTGTAGACGTAGGATTCATATTATATAAAGATTCTTTTAGAGTTAATTTCGCTTATTCTTTAAACTTAAAATTACGTCGTTTTAGATATAAACACAATATTAACACCAAGAAAATTAATTGAAGATCTTTTATTCTTAAATGTAATTTGAATTATTTTGAATGAAGTAAATTTTATATACTTTATTGCTTACATTAATTTTGAGGGGATCGTAAATTTTGATGAAAGCTTTATAATTTATATGATAAAATACTTATTTTCACATTCAATTATTATAAGAGATTAGCTCACATATTTTCGTATCTCCGAACTTTGGATCTTATTTTAGAAAAATAAAAAAAAAGGTATTTAAAAAGCTTTGGTGGTACTCATTACTATGAGTATGAACTCAATGCAAATATCATCCCTAATCTAGAAAAAAATATAAAGACAAGATATGCTAACAAATTTTGAGAGATAGTTTTGTACCTTTTGTTGAAATCATTTAAAAATTAAATCTCAAAAATAAATGATAAGTATTTTCAAGAGATGACATGGACTCATTCTATTGGATCTCAGTGCTGTGTCCAGGTGTTACAGTAAAATTAAGTAAAGTACATGTTAAAAATCATAGCAAAATAAGTAAGTTTAGTTTCACTCTCTACATTCCCTTGTAACTCAGGTGTGGTGTTTAGGGTGTGTATGACCTAAACACCCCGAAAGACAGCAGGGTATTTAAGTAATCTTGTCAGAGAACAAAACCTTTGGCCTTGAGGAATCACCCGGCGCAAAGCACAAAGGCAAACAAAGCCAGAGAGGAATCAGAGAGCCTTCGCTCTTCTTCTTCTTCACCTCGCTCTCTCTCTCTTTGCTCTCCTTTCTCTGCGATCCCGATCGCAGAAATCTTTGGAAACCCTAATTTGCTCATACATTGTACGAAACCCTAATCAGTTCTTCGTTCTCTGTCTAACTCTCCCCCAAAATTTTGATCACTCTATTCCGTTTTTGCCCCTGTCCTCGTCGATCAACTCGTCGACTCCGAAAACCCTAGCTGCTCTTACTCTTATGGCTACGATTAACACCGCTAACAAAAACAACAACCCCGAAACGGCGCCGTCTCCGGCCGTACAATCGCCGCGTCACGGTGGCAGCGACAGTGTGAGCAGCCCCCAATCGCGTCGCGCCACCAGGTCTCCGTGGAGCCATATTGTCCGTGGCGAATCGGAGCCGATCACGGCCGGTCCTTTATCGGCTGTGACTGAGCCAGCTGTCGCTGCGGCGCCTCCTCCTTCTGCTTCATCTCCTCCTCAGTCTAATTCGTCTTCGCCTTCTCCGGTTGAGGAGTCAGTGGGTGAGGGCTCCGAGAACGGGAATGGGCCCAATGGGCCCAACGGCAATGCGGGTAAGAGGCCCGCTTGGAACAAACCGTCGAATGGGGCCGTCGAGGTTGGGCCTGTAATGGGAGCTGTCTCTTGGCCTGCCTTATCCGAGTCTGCTCGGGCTTCGACGAAATTGCCTTCGGAACCAGTGAAAGCTGTATCGGATGGATCGTTGTCTATCTCTGTATCCGTACCGCAGGTTTCTTCCTTGAATCTCTCTCTGCTATTGTTTGGTTTCTGGGAAAGTTAGGAACAGACTTGATAGGCTCGTTTTTGGTTGAGTTTTAGTGTAATCAAGTAATATATTGCATTTGGATGGTGCTATGTTATAGTGTGCATGTTGGTTTTCTGTGTTGGGTAATCTTTTATTAAGAAAGTGAATGAAAGTAATCGGGAAAAAAAAAACTTGAGTATTGGTTCTGGTTTTCAGAGACGTTAAAAACTATTTTGTTTGTTTTAAAATATTTTGGTTCAGCTTTGTTGAGCATAACAATGGAGGGTGATTGCATTTGTATTTGGATTTTGTATTCTTAGCATGTTCTATATATGGGTTTGTAATGTAAATGTATATATGGGTTTTTTTATAGAAAAGATTTTGATTCACCTTGATCGAGCTTAATAACGAAGGGTGATTGTAGTTGGTTTTGCAGACTTAGCATATTCCCTATATGGGTTTTTTTCTTTATGTTTATTCTGTTTGCATATATACATTCATATTACTCATGTGTGTGGTGCAGGGGACTGGAACCACAACTACCTCATCACAGAAACAAGTGAATCCTTCTTCAACTCCAAACCATGGACCTACACGTCAGAGATTGATGAAACGAAATAATGCAGGTGCATCCTCTAATGGTGGCCTTCCCCAGCATCAATCATCAGCTGGCCAAGGTGTTGAAATGGCTCCGAATAACCCTTCTCCCAAGGAACATACGCATAGGAGTGCATTTGGGTCACAATCTCACAGCAATAATGATCATCCACCGCAAAGGAACTCATTCAGGAGCCGAAATGGCGGTACACATCCACGTGGAGATGGTTCTCACCATCACAACTATGGGGGCAGGCGTGATCAGGACCGTGGAAGTCAAGATTGGAACCCTCATAGAAATTTTAACAGTAGAGACAATCACATGCATCCTCAGAGAGTTGCCCCTAGGGTGATGAGGCCCCACCATACACCAGCACCTCCTAATCCGCCCCAATTTATCCCCCAGCCGCATTTGAGGTCTTTCCCTGGCCCCATAGGGTTTGGTAAGCACTTGGTCACATTTAAATTAACTTGGATGCTTTTAATATATGAGTTTTTTTCTAATGTCCTTGTATTTTCAGAAATACCACCTCAATTGGTATATGTTACACATCAACCACAGGAGCCACTTGGAGTGCCTTTTGTTGCACCAATACGACCCATGGTTTTTCCTGCTCCAGATCCTCAGCTGCATGCTAAGATTATTAATCAGATAGATTATTATTTCAGGTGCTACTTTTTCTTTTTGCTTGTTAATATAAGATTATTGGCCACACCTTTCCATTTTAAATCCTTTGTAACATTAACTTGTTGCACTTGATATACTTTTATTGCAGTAATGATAATTTAATTAAAGATACATTCTTGAGGCAGAACATGGATGAGCAGGGTTGGGTTCGTATTAAACTTATAGCAAGCTTCAAGAAAGTGAGTTTTTGAGAATTTTTCTGTTGTGGATTTTGACTACTGTGGTAGTGATGTGGTCTTTTGTGCTCATGTATAATATTATAATTATATATGTATATATTATTCAAGATAAACTTCTATGTCTCTTAGGGTTTCCAATTATTGCAGTTCTTGGTAATGTGTAGGTTATCTTCATCATTCCAATTTTTGTCAACTGAGAACTGAGTTATACACCTAAAAAAAGAGAGAACTGAATAAACAAATAAAACTAAAAAAAGGGTAGAAACACATTAAGGAAAATTACTCGTGGTCTATACTGAGTATAATAGCATCATGATCATTATTTCATTATTTTTATTCTGTACTATGATGCTTTATAGGATCATGGTACGTCATGCTTAGTATATTTCATTAGATGCTGTTCTTTGTGATTTTTATTTATTTATTTAAATTGACATTGGATTATTTTACATCTTCTTGACATTGGATATCCTTGATTTGTGTGAAAAAGAGCTTGTTTAGCAGGCAAAATGTTTAAGAAATCCTGCAGTATTGGAAGTTTTATGCTATTCTTTGTGGTGATGTTAGTCCTCTCCTTAAGAGGGTTTTTTTTTTTTCTGACATTTTGAAGCTTGATTGGTCTTTTAATTCTTTAAATTTTCTAATCGTGCTGTTTCCTTATGCATTATGACTGATCAATTCATAATTCATTGAATTTTAATGGGATCCGAATGTCAGCTAGGTATAGGTATTTTATGCTAAATTTACCATTTGTACCCTTTGCTTGAAATCAAGCATGCTTCATGTGACTCAACAAACCTTGTTGCCTGCTGAACTGCATGGGCTTTCTGTGTAAACCTTTATACACCCTTAGGCTTCACACTTGTCTTGATTCCTATAAAATTATAGGACTTCTTGTGCTTTTGTCACCTAGATATCTTAATACTCTTTGGCTTTCTCTAATACATGGTACTTAAAGGTGAAGTCTATCTTATTTGCACACTTCAAAATATTTTCTTATCTTGCTGTGTTCCAATGAGTGTGTTCACTGTATTTAATCTTTCTTCACTTGCCAATCACATTTCACTGTATGTAATCTTTCTATAATGCTTATTGAGGGCTTTTTGTTTCTTATCTATAATGCTTAGTGAGGGCTTCTTGTTTCTACATTGTCTTTGTCTCATTGAGTCTTTTCTTTTTTTGTGGAAAAAATTAACATTGTGGAAGTATCTATTGTTCTTGTTTACACCATCTATCTATTGTTTTTGTTTATACCATCTATCTTTCAATAGAACCATGAGAAATACTTGGTTATAAACTTACAGATGTCTTACTAGCTTTATGGATTACATTTCACATGTCTTACATCCGTTTCTTACTCCCCATATATATAAATATCAAAATTTACTTAAATACAAAGATCACATTTTTTTTCATAGTTTATCTCAAAAAGTTAATCCTTTTTTTTGGGTGTCTGGACTATAAAATTGGCCTTTTTTTTATTTTTAGAAATTTTAGTAGCTGTCATACCACAAAGCGTAGGTATAAATGGATGAAAATATGAATCATAGTCAACAATTATAAACCTCAGTAATAGGAATTATGCCCTTAAAGTAATTTACTTATGATTTATGCTCCCTACACTTTAGTCGCTTGTCACATTCGGTTCTCAACAATGAATTAGTCTCCCTGTTTTTTGGGTATGGCATAGCATAAAAGAATGGGTGGGAAATAAGCACATAAGTAGTTCTTATTTTGTGCTTTGATTTTGATCTATTTCATGTGTTTGTATGTGAATGTTCATGCACCATAGAGCTACATTTTGGTGATGCCAGATATGCATTTTGAAAAATACATAAACATAAAAATATTTTGTTACAGAAATGATAAAAGTTTTCTGTTGCTTGCATTGTACTTATACCTGTTATTAATTCTTGTGTGTATTGTAGTTTAACAAAGGTATGTTTTGCTCACTTACTGTCAATAAATATGCACTAACTATTTATAATTAAGTCATATTTTTTTACCAGTTTATTCACACTCAGCTTTGTACTGGTGGGAGCATCTACTTAGAGTGCTTTCCTGATTAAAGTCAAAATAAGTATATATATAGGAATTATTGTAAAAATGGCTTAAAAGTTATTGTGCACATTCGTTCCATACGTAATTACATATCCATTTTAATATAAAATTTTATTTTATATTGGACATTGTTTTAAAGAAAAGCTTACTAGATAAACAAATGAAATTGAACTTTTAGTGAAATTAATTTCTTATTGGTTTTACTAGATAACTCAATGATTCATTCCAAGTTTTTTGTAGAAGGGGAAGAAATCAGCTCCTTGATGGATAATATATATTTACTCTTCTTGGTTATAAAAGGGAAAAGGTGGTATATATAAGGATAATTACAGGAATGTGGCTTGCTTTAAGCATTTTAGAGTTTCTTTATTTTGGTCAAGTCAATCTGCCACAAAATGGTCAAACAACAAAATACCACCCGACTTTTGCAAATGGACCATTTTGTGGGTGATTAGTAGGGTGGTACCTTGGAACAAAATGTAGATCGACATATGTGATTAAGCAGAAACCTATAGAGAATGATCAAAATTTGCTTTCTATTTTGCTTACCAGTCTGGTCTGTGTAAATATCACTTTAAGATTGGGATGGGGTCTTGTACCCTATTCTACACAGGCTTAAAATTTCTTTAGTATAATTTTAGTACTTGTATTAAAGAGTGGCGTGGGAGAAAGGTAAAACACTGAAACATTAAAACATGCAATACAGACATACTAACAGTAAACAGAAAATTTCTAAAGGTTCACAGCCTGTTGAATTGAGTAAGATACTTTTGTACAAAATTTACAACCTGTGGAATTCAGGTTCCATCCGATTGCTTTATAGTTTGCAAACTCAGGAAAGCAGTGAGAATGTCAACTTTTCTTCATTTATATACTCCAAAATTGATACTGGTTCCTGTTTAGCCAGAGGTTTTTTAAATGCCATCAATGTGAATACAATTTCTCTCTCTGCGTCTTGTTTTAGGTTATGAATTTGACAGACAACATACAGCTTATACTGGATGCTATGAGAATGTCAACTGTTGTGGAAGTACAGGTAATTTTATGATCCATAATTTAATGTTCAGTGTTTCCCCGCACACAACCAACCCACCCCTTGCCCCAAACAAATAATATGTATTTGATAAGTTTTGGGTTCTGTAACTTTCTGGTAACATGCCAAATTTTGTTCTATTTTTTGTGGCCTTGTGTTTAGGGAGATAAAATAAGGAGGCGCAATGATTGGATGAGATGGTTAATGCCACCTGTTCAGCTAGGTTCTCAGACCCTTGGAAAGTCCAGTCATGATATTCTATCAGCTCATATGCAAAGTGTTGCACTGGATGAGAAGATTACTAACAGCAGCAATATTCAAAATGAGAAGACTACTAACAGCAGCAATATTCAAAACAGTCAGCCACAGCTGGACGGTGATGGAGCAGGTGCAGATTGCTCTTAAAGAAAAATGAACTTTGGGAAAAGAAGGTGTTTAAAAGACACGATGGTGAATATGTTGTTTTTTCTTTTTTTTTTTTTTTTTTGAAAATAGTAGTCATGCCATGGCATGATGGAACAATCTTTCTCGCCAGGCAAATAGAAAGAGAAATTAAAAATGGGGAAAGGAGAACAACTATCTAGGGACGGTGCAAGACTAGTTGGGGAAGAAAACTCGCTAAACGTTTATGACTGAAGCTAGTAGCATGAGTTTATTGGGATTCCTGTAAGTTTTTGTGGGCAGTTTCCTTTATCACTCCATTTAAATTATATGGTGGCATGGTTGGTGCTTTCTTCTGGGGAATTTTTGCTGTCTTTTCCCCATACTGCCCCTCAGCTGGTTTTTACAATCTTTGGGGTCAGAAAACCTCCAATTTCAGGAGATTTATGTGATTTTGAGCGTGATGGATAGATGGATGAGGGTGTTTTTGGGTTTGTCTCTGCGTACTGAGGGGGAGGGTGGCTTTTTGCTGGATGCTGCTGCTCGTGCTACAGCAAAGTTGGCCATCATTGATGGCATATTTTCTCACATATATATAATATTATATTTAGAATTACATTGATAATATGTATACATTCTATCTTCCTTGACATTTAAGGATTCCACTGCATAAATGGTTCCTGGTGGAACAAACTGATGGTGAATCCAGGTCAGAACTGGATGTGGTTGATACTTCTTCATGTTGATTGCACTATGGAGATTGTGAAACTTTTTACCTGCTTAGAATCATATGCATTAAGATTTTATTGGATATTTTTAATTAAATGTAGCTGTCGGTATTGATTTTTTGATTCTTTTGTATCTCTTTGTATATTGCAATTGCTTCAGGCTTTGAGCCTTGTGATTGTTTTCTTTGCCATACGTCAAAAAATTTCAAGGTTCATAGTCAGGTACATCAGCCATCTTAGCTGACAATTCGTATTCACACTTACTAGTGGGGGTCCGAAATTGGGTGCGATTAAGACAAAGTGGGCAAGTATTACTATTATTATTTTCATTATTATTTTAATGGACTTAAATGTCTTTTTTTTGTGTACGATCTAAAATAAATACATAAACAATTTCGCTCCCATTTGTAGGCAAATCAGGAGTACTGTCTAAATAAGATGATTAATATTACTTATAATGAACTTTGAAGTGATAATAACTAGTTTGTATTTATTTATGGTAAAAAAACTTGAGTAATGGTTTTATGCTAAAGAAAGGAAAATTACAGAACAAAACTCCGATTCTGCGTTGAAAGCCCAGATAACATCTACGAGAAGAGAAAGAATCCAAATCCTATCCAGAAGTTTGTGAGTGAGCCAAAGCAGAAAGGCATTGCAATATGGTACGAATTCTCCATGAATGCAGTGAATGAGTAATTTGGAGTCTCCTACTGAAATTCTTGAATTCAGCTTTACAAAGGAGGGCTCAGGTGGCTGCAATTTTATATTCTGCATAGTTCCCAAGCTGAAATTTTGAGAAGGGTTAGCTTGCCAAAAGGAGCTGCAATACGAAGCACTTTGGAATTTTGATGGGTGAGGTTCAGCTTGACCACAAATTAAATTATTTCTTGATTCCCATAATTGCCAACACATTAAAACAACTTTGCAAAGGGCCAGGTAAAAATCATTTACACTAGTAGTCCAATTATGATATGACATTAACCAATCCCACAAATATGTGCTTCAGTTATGTTACTAGTAGAAAGATGGGTGCAATTGACAAATATGTGCTTCCTTCATCAAACAACATATATATCATGGTCCTCTTAAATTAATTTATATTCATAAGTCACATATTAATTGTGTGCATATAAATTTTAGTTCAAAATAAGTCCAAATAATAAATAAACACTGGCAAATAAGTTGATATCCAAATTTTAAATTGGTTTGATAATGCTATTTATAAAGTTAAAGAGCAGGGAAAATAGATAAATGAGAAAGATATGCATCTCCACCCTTTGGCCACTTTGCTTGTGTAGTGTCAAAACAATTTTTTTTTTTGGCCAAAGTTTAGCGTCAAACTTTGATTAAGAAAGATCTCATCCATATATATATATATATATGTTGTTCGAGATCTCATCCATAGCTTTGGGCTATTTCATTCTTGGAGACTCCCTACCTTGTTGTGAGCATATAATATGTAGTTGGGTTTGCTAACCCCCATTTGGTTATCTTGCAGTCTGTTTCTGCCTTTGGGCCTTGGGCCCGAAATTTGCAAATTAAAAAGTAGGGGACAAAGACAAATGAGGAAAGCAAGGAGAAAAATAACAACAATTTTTAAAAGTTAAGGTTTTCCGCCACTACAATATTTAGTCAATGTGGCACAACACCTACACATAGAAATAAAGAATTACAAGCATGCAAGTCATGAATTGTTATTAATTGATACATAAATAACCAAAGACCAAATTCTCAAGGCTTCACCTATGAAGGATTGTCATATGCAAAATCATCAACTCAAAAGGTAATAGAAACAAAACAAATGAACAAAATTCTCATCCAAAGTCATGTCGAACTAATTAATGACGATGGAACAAGGAGGTATTGAAGGACATAAACACACCTCTCTCGTTTGAAGCACCTCCACCATCAATCTCATACACTAAAATAAAGATTCTAAAAGTGTAAAACAAAACCCTCGAACTAGCAAGGGACTAACTCTATGAGGCAGATTGAGGGTGTGAAGCGCGACCACCAAGTGTGGCAAATCGAAGGTGCGAAACCACGACCTTCCTCCCTTGTTGTTGTTGTTGCTGCTGCTCCATCGAGCTGATCTCCCACCACTATGCCTATGATTCGACCTAATGTGCATCGCCACTAAAACTAGAAGCTAGAAAAACTTTCACATTGAAAGTTGAAAAAACTCTTACTTACAGGGAAGAGAGTATCTGGTAGGTCAAACTAAAAATGCAAAAAGGAGAGGCAAGGGAGGAGCAGGCCCTTGAGATACACAAGAACCAGAGCTCCCCATTGGAAAACTTAGCTAAGAAAGGGAGAGTTGAGGAAAGAGAATAGAGTTTTTTTGTAATGGCTAGAGTTATTTTAGGGTATCAAATTGTTGCTTTTTTTATTGACTATGTTAAAAATCATTAGATGTATACTTCATCATTTCTCCTCCATATCCCTCATCCTTTGTCTATCTCATCTCAATATCTTTACCTCAATATTTATTTATTAGGAAAAGAAAGAAAAAAAAAATTACCATATAAGTTCTACATGTATTTGATTTGGCGGTGCATAATATTTGATGAATTGAGTCCCAAAAGAGTTAAGTCCCTGCCCACGTGTATTGGTTAGCTCCCTGTTTGTGTTGCCAATGCCATCACACAATATATATATCTACAAAGACTAGTATAGTAATATTAATAGTATAATAGTTTCTCTAGCATATAAAGTTTGCTAATTGGAGGTTGTCCATTTTCATACCCCAAAACGACTTTAGGTGTCAAATTTAGACATTCTTGTTGAGTTTATGGTATTTGACATAAAGGCTTTAAAGTCAAGCTCTGAAAGCTAATAACCAAGCGGGCCAAGCACAAACAAGTGTGTAACTGTTATCCTGGATTTGGTTAGTAGAAGAGGAAGTGGCCAAAACACATCAAAAAAGGAGCTCCTACACTCCTACTCAGATGAGGCATGCATTGAAGGAGTAGGTATATTTTTCTTTCTTTTCTCTCTTTTGCCTTTCTTGCTTTGGTGAGAGAGGCTTCATGGGGCAGCGACACTTCTCACAAAAAAGTGAGCCCCATATGTTATAAGACTCACTTATTTGTAAAAGGTACTCCAATGGGGCCCATTGAAGCCTCAGTCTTGCTTCGGTTGTCTTCTTGTCTTGGTGTCTAGGGTTTAGGGGAAAACTACCCATATATTTCACTGTTTGCCTTGACATCTGTGCCTAGTTATTTGGTTCAACACCAGCATCCAAAGGTTAAAACTTTGTCGCTTTCTACCTGTAGGTTATAATGGCCTTGAGAAACAGACAAATCAGTCACAGTTTCAGAACCTGCTTCAATTTATGGGTTTCTCTGAAAATTCAATATGTGCAAATCCAGTGAATCTCGATCAAATCAAACCCCAGCAGTGCAGTGATATAGTAAGGTGTCCTTTTTCCATTGCTTATTGTAACATGGAAAGTGCCCTTGTTCGCCTTTCAGTTTTAGCCTCCCTTTTATATGTGTGTAGTAATAGCACCCCGACCTTTTCTCCATCAAGAAATATTTAGTCATACAAATATGGTTAGCGCGTTGTGCACATGTCAAAGATAAATGGGACATACGCATATTTCTAGAAAAACTAATTCGAACATGCCAATGTTTAACGTTATACCATCACAAAAAAAGTCTGACACAAAAATAGAATGAGAGAGAGATGGGTATTTTCATTTTTCATTTTTTTTTTTTTTGGGGTTTGGTTGGGAAAAGGGTGATGTGGAAACAGTGACTGATGGAACAGCAAAGGAAGAGAGGTAGGGTTTGCACTGTAGAGAAGAGAAGGCTACTTATGTATTTTTTAGAATAAGGGAGATCTCTTTGGGATGTTTGGCAGTGTGGCGTAACTTAAGCAAGAGAGAGAGAGAGAGGGAGAGCAATAAAAGATGTGAAAGAGTTTGAGACAGTGCAATACTGTGCTGACAGATGTCTATACCTCAGAGACTAGACTCTGTGCAAATCAGATCAATCATTCATTTCTCTGAACCCTTCGCATGCTGCTTCCATCTATTACCATTACAACCAGCCAAGGAAATTACTGTTTGTATTTGGCTTGTTGTGTTGTGATTTAAGAATTCAGAATTAAGATTTTGATTTCAAATTTCAGTAAAATGGTAAACAGCGTTCATGGTCCCATCTTTTGGCGAGTAGTGTTAAACACGCAGTACATTTAACGGTCCAAGACTCCATGTACGACACTTGCAGAGTAACAGAACTTTCATATGGGAACTGTAACTATGAAAATAAATCACACATTGCATTCAAAGATTTGAGATTAAATGACCATGCAAAGCAACAAGTAGCTTCAAATGTACCTTGGTATTGTTGGACAATTATAGTCAATAATTAAGTAAATGGAAACAACATCTAAAATGAATCAAATAATAAGTGAGAGATGTGAAATGAAGATTTCAAATTTTATAAGCTCTCGAAATTAGTAGAGCTTTGATACTATGTTAATTAACCATTAAATTCTAAGCATTTAAGTTATATAGTACATATATATTAACAATGCAAATCAAGTTGGGTAAATTTTACTACAGGATTGCATTCACATAGATGTTTTAATAAGATTGCTTATTTACAAATATAGCATACA
This sequence comes from Purshia tridentata, assembly GCA_003254885.1. Taxonomy (NCBI): domain Eukaryota; kingdom Viridiplantae; phylum Streptophyta; class Magnoliopsida; order Rosales; family Rosaceae; genus Purshia; species Purshia tridentata. The sequence continues at coordinate 25,903 of QANT01003995.1, read as the reverse complement.
ATTAAGGGNTTACACTCCTTGATTAAGGGTCATTTTTTTGAATATGTATGTGAGGATTGCGACAAAAAAACAATTAATGTTTAACTCTTTTTGTGTGGACAGATAATGTGAATGAATAAAAAGTGATGTTAACAATATGCCTGCAGTTACAAACATGAGGTAATGAAGCTAATGAATAAAGATCATATGATTTAATTACTATTTTCTCTGCATTAATTCTACAGAACTGGTGCTTTCCTGAATTGATTAAGTTTGGCTCACAAAACCCACAAAGGAAAGGAAAATCTAACACAACTACATACATACAAACAAACAGAACTTACTGGGCAAGATAATGATTGCAGAGACTAGAGAGAGAGAGAGCAGATGAATTCTCGCATCTCTATCTCTCGAATAAAAGTTATGAGTAGAGTGTTTACCAAAAAAAAAAAGTTATGAGTAGAGTAGGCCACCTGCAGGTGCAGCGAATTATCCCTTGAACAATACAGGTGTCTTAATCTCGTAAGTGGGAAGTGGTAACCCTTTTTATGTTTGTGGTAGAATCATAAAAAGTGAGAACCAATGTGCAGTACTGTCTTCTCTACTGTGTATAAGAGAGATTAGAGAGAGAGAGAGTCACAAACTGACATACTCCTTGGAGTGGGTGGCTATAATATTGCAGAACTGATTTGACTTATTTATTATTTTATTTTCTGATCTTTTCTAAGTTTTCTTCTTCGATCTTCCTTTTTTATGCTCCGAGTCATCAACTTCTTTCTTTTCTTTATAGAGTTTTTCGGGATGAAAATGTGGACCTTTTTTCCTTTATAGAGTTTATGGGGATGAACATGTGGACCAATCACCAATGCTCTCTCCCTTTCATGCTGGATATGCTGATTCTGAGCGTAGTCTCAGCAGAAGCTACCCAACCTTCGGGTTGTGCTTATGTTTTTTTAGGTAGTTTTGCATCATCTTATATGTTTTCTTTAGGAAGATTTGAAATTTACTCTACATTTTATATTAATCCAAGCCGTCTTTTAAGTATTTATACAAAGATCACCTATATAAAAAATTAAAAAAATTAGAAACCATTAAAACATCAAAATGTAATCAAATTAAAAAACGAAGATAGTGATTCAATAATAACTTGAAATGATCGATGATTATTTATTCAAATGGTTAAACGGTTTCTAATTTATCTAATTTTGCAGAGATAATCTTTGAGTTGAGACTTAAAAACTAAATGTAGGAGAGAGCTCTTATTTGAACCACCAACTGATCGATGTAGAAGAGCGATCGGTAGATGAAAAAAATTTGCAATCCGCACACGATCCATCTTTAGACAGGTAATCCCATTTTAAATCCTCTTCAATATGACTTAAAATTCTTGCAAAATATTGTCATTCATTGATTTCAAAATCAAAACATTTCAAGCCAAACCGAGCCCCCTTAGCTTTTTTTCACAAAAAGTTCTAAAATTTGCTAACATCTGTACTTAGAGTCCGTAAATAAGCATGTCATGAGATGGACGATGATCTCAAAGGTCCTTTTGTTGCACCTCAATACTTTAGTTAAGTCTTATTAACTTTAGTATTTTAGTACATATCTTTTTATTTAGTGGAACCCCTCTTAACTATTTACACCGTTTTCTTGTCCAAGTCTTTTGTCAATAGAAAAAACTTAATAAATTGTTGTCTAGTAATTTATAAGAAGAGGCAAAGAAGAGAGGACTTACTTTAAATCTAAAACTAAACTGAAAACTATAAGTGACATATTTAAGTGAGTTTTTTTTTTTTAAATTACAAGTAGGGATGGCAAAATTTTTCAGCCTCACCTCGATTAAAAGGTATTGTAATATCCCATTTCACCTAACTCGTCCCGCAATTAACTTAATGAATATATTATATAATATAATTCATTAAACTGAAAACTATAATTGACATATTTAAGTGAGTTTTTTTTTTTTTAAATTACAAGTAGGGATGGCAAAATTTTTCAGCCTCACCTCGATTAAAAGGTATTGTAATATCCCATTTCACCTAACTCGTCCCGCAATTAACTTAATGAATATATTATATAATATAATTCATATACTCAATAGAAAACTCATTTACTAGACTAATTCAGTCAATCACAATTCACAAATTCACATTTTTAATTAAGTTATGAGCTATAAGAAGGTTGAAGACATGAAGTTCGAATCTATCATCCCTCCTAATACCCTTAAGAGTGATTTAATTATAAGGTACTGATTCTTGAAAAAATTAATCAAAAATACTTAAACCCAATAATTTACTTATAGCTCACTTTTAATTTAATTTCAAAGTAACATCAACTTATTCACAACCACAATTTTAATTTCAAAGTAATATCAAATCACCCACAACCCAAAACTCTAATCATCTACTTCTAAATTTGTCAATAAACATCAAATTTATTAGTTTCTCCTCTAATTTTCTTTTTCTTTTTTCACTTCATACTTGTAGTACAGTTTCAGTTCTTTATATTTTATAGTACAGTTTCAATTCTTTATATTTGCAATACAATTTCAGTTCTTTATATTTGCAGTACAGTTTCAGTTCTTCATATTTACAGTACAGTTTCACTGCTTTATATTTGCAGTACAGTTTCAGTTCTTTATATTTGCAGTATAGTTTCAGTTCTTCATATTTACAATACAGTTTCAGTTTTTCATATTTGCATTACAGTTTTAGTTCTTCCAATTTCAATTTCAATTCTTCTAGTTGCAGTTTCACATTACAGTTTCAGTTTCATTTTTTTTAAAATATAATAATATAATTAAATATTAAATTTCAATTTCAACTTTATATTATTATATTTTTCAGTTTTCAAGTTTCAGTTTCAATTAACAAATTAAAAAATAGTAGTTTCAGTTTTATTTTATAATTTCAGTATACAGTATTAGTTTTGTATTTTCATTTTATAATTTTAGTTCATAATAATAAAAGAGAGAAACTATCAGAGAGAGTGCAAAATGAATTGTCACCTACTAATTAAATAATTAAAGGACACTCACGTAATCATATGATTACTTTATTCTTAAATAAATTAACTTAATTGTTACATTATATAAATAGATATAGTACATATTAAAATCAATAAAAAATATGCAGCTTAGAGTAATTATTCCTACCCTTAAACCCTAACCAATTAAAAAAGGAAAGAAATAATGAAAAGGTATCGTAGCGGATGCCAAATAAATCACATAGCAACAAATTAACAATTAATGTCCTTCCTAATAACAACTACATCTATCTCTCTCTCTCTCTCTCTCTCACAGTCAGAGTGTGACTCACTCACTCACTCACACTCTGAAAATCTGCAAAAGATTCAATCACAGTTGACAGTCCACAAAACAAAACCCCATCTAGCATTGTAGCTTATTAGCTACCTTCTGTGTCTCTCTCTCGTTTCATATTTCCTCTTAATTTCAATGTTGTCATCAAGTGGTAGTGAAGAAACGAACTACACCCACAAAAAGAACAAAACCACCACCACCTCCTTCAAGAGAGTTAATTCATCATCCAACTCCTCCTGGTCCTCATCTTCATCCCCATCCCCTTTTTCACACCAACCATCTTCAAGAACAATGGACGAAGTCTGGAAGGATATCAACCTTGCCTCTCTCTCTGAGACCCCCACAACCCCAAACCCAACAGACACAAACAGATTCCTCCTCCGCAGTCCCCACACGACCCACCACCACCAGAACCCGACCCACTTGCGAAACATGACCCTCCAAGACTTCCTTGCCAGACCCTTTGCCAATGGCCACCATCTGGACCCACCAACCAACACCTGCCACATGGTCTCCACTACCTCTCCCCATCCTCCTCATCATCATCCCACACCTCCTGCCCCACCCACTCTCTTGAGCTTGAACTCGGGTTCGGATCACGAGTTCCAGGTCTGTTACGTACCCGACCCGCTTAGCCGGCCCACCTCTGGTTTGGATTATCAGCCCATTAACAACCCCATTTCTAGCAGCATTTCCAATTCTTTCACCAACCCATTTGAGGCCTTGGCTTCCTCTTCAGGCTTCCCATCTTTTGGGAACCAGAACAGATTCCCGGAATCTGATCACACCAATCCTTCAGGGGATCGAAGACACAAGCGTATGATCAAGAACAGAGAGTCTGCTGCTCGATCCAGAGCAAGAAAGCAGGAATGTATCTTACCAATGGTTTTCTTTTTTTTGTTCTTTTCGTTTTTGTTTTCTTGAATTGTTTTGCTTTTATTGTTTTCCTGCAGGCTTATACAAATGAGTTGGAGCTCGAAGTTCAACATTTAATGGAAGAGAATGCAAGACTGAAAAGGCAACAAGAACAGGTAAGTTAGCGGTCGATATAAAAGATGACATTTTATACCTTAAATGTTCGAATGTCTTTATTTTCCTCAGTAATTTGATTTGTATGTGAATTGGGTGTATATATATATGCAGTTATGTTTTGCAACAGCTAGTCAACTACCCAAAAGGCACAGTCTTCATCGATCGACAACAGCACCATTTTGAGAAATCTCAGGGTCTTTCTTTTGTAATGATGCTTCTCTTGGACTCCGGCAGTGTCTCTTTTTGTTTTGGGTAGCGTACTATAAGTCGATCTATAACATTATATGTGCTTCAGTGACATTACTTTTGTGGTGTATATATGTAACTATATAGGGCGGTGTACTGTCCCTAGTTCCCTCTTCCTTCTCTACATGCGGACGTTGTTTTTTCTATTAATTATTGACCTTCAATTATTGTATGGAAAAGAGAGTTTATTTCCCAAGAAGCAGGAACTTCATGTCGTTTTTTTGTCCTTCTTTCGTTGTCATCAATGCATCATTGTTTTTTTCTTATTTTATTAAACTTAATTCATTTTCCTATCGCATCAAGTAATAATGAATAATATATGTTGGAGTGGACATATTAGCTTATAGTGTAACCATATTAGCTTTCAATTTATTAGAAAAGTAGGTTTAATTTGTTGTATCAATCTGAATGTTTACTTCTTAATAGTCATACGTAATTACTTTACTTAACTAGTCTAGCTAAAAATGTGATTTTTTCTAACATTATTTAAAAAAATTTGTTAGATACTCTACATTGTCAAGATACAATTGGGGTTTCACATTAGGAGAGTTAAGGGGGGAACATACGTACCTACGTAGAATTTAAGAATGAGTTAAGTTCATGGATCTTTTAACATGTTATTATCAATATGGGAGTAGCAATCCTTTCTTTATAAGTCGGTTTTTATGGAATTATAAAAAATTAACCTGTATAATCATAAAATTCATAACTTCGTCATCTACATAATTTGAATGCAGTGAGAAAGACGAAGCAATAGTACATATCTACAGTCTTAACGAACCCAATTACTTCCAACCTCATTGTGACACACCCATTGATGTCCTTTGTTGTCGGTATCTAAGGCGCCATGCATTTCTTGGTCATATATTGATTCCTAATTAATACTAGTTGGTTGATCCATGAGTCCTCGGCAATGTGGGGACTAACCATGAAGAACAATTAGCAAGTGAGCAAGCAACTAATTATGTTTTGGGCTTTTGTTAACTATGCTTTGAGCCTTTGACTGATGTAATTAAAGATTTGTTGTGGGGTCACGACATGGCAAGTGCATGTTTCAGTTCTATTGTCTCCTAATTTTGCTACTTCCAAATTCCAACACACACATCATGCGAGGCCACGAGTACATGTTTTATATGTGTGTTCAAGAAGATTTCTAGTACCAAGTGGTCGAGGTTTGGTGTATGTAAAAACATAATTACTTGAGCTTCCACTTGTGTCTTTGTCTCTATAACTATCAAACGCTTGCACTTTGATCTAAGTCATCAAAAATATTGATTTTCTATTTAATGTTGATGGAAGTGCCTACAATGCGTGAGGACATACATTTTAGTCTTGGTTTATTTATGCTCTCAAAATCGGTATAAACTTAAGACCATCTCAAATTTGTAGAAAATATAAAAAAAGACATGCACCAAGATTGAGGGAAGATAAATGAATTGATCACAACTTAAAACAATGTTTGGCAAACAAAACAAAAAAAGAGAGAGCACAATGTCCTACATGTTCAGCAATTACAAAGATAAAATTGGGAAAAAACAAAAATTCAAATAGAAGTACGAAAGTGAAAAACCAAAAGAAAACTATAATTTGCCATAGCTTCGAAAGAGAATGTATAAAATATTATATGATGTAGTTTATGGTTTATAAAGCGAAGAATATGACTGGAGTTTTTATACAAGCAAATTCTTGAGAAGTAATATCTTGGCTGGCTATGAAGGAGCTCAGAAATGTTTATGATATATTTAGATTCATTCTTCAAATTAACCAATAATCCGTTGTCGTCCAGCGGTTAGGATATCTGGCTTTCACCCAGGAGACCCGGGTTCGATTCCCGGCAACGGAACTTTTTGAACTTTTTACACGATATTGGGAACCTGACTCAAAGCCTAAATGTTGTGGGACTGTTGGATATCTGGGCCTACCTAATCTAATGGCCCTGCACTTGTCTAAGCCCAGTCTTTTTCTTACTATCAGATGACAGATGCTATGGTTTCCCAATCAAAGTTGTTCATACCTTTAGAACTAAGAAATAAATGTTTTGTTTTTGAATTAGGCAGGCACAAAGAATTTACACATACAATAGTTTCTTTCTTTGCTGTACCAATTTTGATTGACAGCCAAAGTTGTGATATTGAGTTCCACTCAATGCTCTTAAAACTTTACACTCTGAAAAATTAGGCAGAATTCACAACTTAGAACCCAGCCACATGAAAAGAAGAAAAATATGTGATCATCTCCTCCGGCATCATTTCCGCCATATGAAACTTGTTGCCTCCCACCGGAAACCGGCACAGCGGGCAGGTCATCCGGCATGCACTGAACCACTTATCAACACATGCCTTGTGAAACTCATGCAGGCAAGGAAGAATTCTCATGTCCTCTCCCTCCACCAATCTTGACAAACACACACAGCACAACTCACCCTCAGTACTCAAGCTAGACTCAACCTTGCCATTGCCTTCCTCTACTATTTTCCCAACCTCTGATTCAATCACCTCATAAAAACTTGGGGCTTCCTTCAATGTTGAGTGCCCTCTTGGGAGGAAAAGGCTGTACATGAAGCAGAGTACCCTTTTGAGAACCATTTGATTTTAATGAAGGCTTAGCATCTCATCAACAGCTCTTTAATAAAGGTTTCGTTGAAGGAATAGTTTGTGTGAAAGTAATGGGTCATTTTGTTTCTTAAATTGTTTTGCGTGGTTTTGAAGTGTTGTTAGACTAAGGAACAATTTCAAGGCCTTTCACAAGGCAGTTACACCTAAAGAGGAGTGTAACTCTTGACCTTTCTTGATGTATTTAATTAGTCACTTGCAGAGAGTATGAACCTGTTACTTTATTTGCTTTCTTCCATCTTCTAATCTTGGACCATTGCCAGAGGTTTAACTAAATCATGCCTGAAAATATTAATCAATATTTGTCAAGAGAAGGTGGCTAATGAGTATTTCAAGCATCTTGATTAACAGAAAGATAATTCTAAAAGGCTTAATTTCAACTCTCTTTCCAGCAGGGATAAAATGCTTATGATTTAGTTCATCTTGTAATATTAGGTAGGAATTAGTATTTTTTGTCTGTCATAATTTTCACTTTCTTATCCAAATTTTACATTATTATGGGAGTCTACTGCTTAATCAGACGTACCATTCAACTTTTTCTGAATAAGTAGCTTGGAAATTTTGTTTATTGTTCTTTGGTGAGCCAAAGGACTTGTCGCTTTCTGCTACAGAACAAGAAACCTACCATTAGCATCTTAATGTGGACTTGCAACCAATAAATGGCAGTGTCAAACTACTTACTAGTCAGAAGGTAAATTGTTGTTGAAATTAATTTGCAAAACTTACATGGAACAATACCGTATGAATTACCCAGGCTTATTGGTCAAGCAGTAAAATTTTATGGCCACAAGGTAATTGTTAAGTGTTAACATGGATAAAAACAGATGCCTCATTGAACTTCAAACAGGAATTAGCAGCGCCACTCCAGAAATACTGTAATAGTTGAAAGTGAATGAAAAATCATTGCTCGTCCTATTCAACGCATTTCAAGAAATTTACATCCTAGTAGTTAGCAAGTGTCAATCAAATGCTAATGGCTCTATGGCCTAGTTGCCTAGGTCTCTTTGCAAAATGTAACGTGTCTCCAAGTCCTAGATTCAAAACCAGGCAAGGTTTTGAATGAGTTAAAGGGTAAGGGAGAGATAAGGTGTCATGATTTTCATCCAACAGCTTAATACATGATATGTTTAGACACAAACATTGGATGCATCAGAACCAGGAGACTCACACAGTAATATAGACATTGTCAGAACCAAGAGGCATTTTGTGAGGCCTCGAAATCCCAGGAGTTGGCCATGATAGTGAAGCTGAAGCCAGTGGTTTGGGTGTGGGGTGATTTCACTCAGAAACTAATAGCAATCTAAATCCTATTTCATTATGAGCCAGTAAAACCCAGGCACCCAACCATAACTTAAAACCATATAGAAAAACGAAAAATCCTTTCTCCTTCTAACAAAGACTACTAAATAGACAGAAAAACTTTTCATATAGAATGACAAAAGAATTTGTTCAGTTCAACAATAAATTTATGACAACTCACAGTACAATTTTTTCCATTTGGAAGAAATCTCAAAGCACCTCTCTAGCAGAATCCTCTGAGATGTTAAAGCACAGAATCATTTGAAAGATAACAGGTAACAAGCCATACATTTAGTCCTCTTGAATGGGTTTATTAGAAGCCATTTTAAGAAAAATTAATGATATGACCTTCCATCTGCTCACACATGAACAAACTGTAAAGAGATCGCCAATAGGAGACACGTAAGAGAAAATTTGCAAGAACCCCGCAACAGTAAGACTTTGTGAGAATACCATAAGTTCACAATTCGACCTAACGACTGCCTCCTCAATCAACCTCACCCTTGGTTGATGATTCCCCAGCATCTTCAGATTTTATCGTATAATCAGTCTCGAGTGGCTTGCCATCAGTAGGTACTAAGCAAGGGATGCCATCCTTTATCTATCAAGTAATGAGTACAACCAACATAAAAGATATCAGCTACTCAGACAAAAACATAAAATATAGAAGATAACTACAACACACTCTGACATAGAGAGAAGATGAAGATTTTGACAATCCCTCATGTCCAGCCAAGGCTGAACACAAAACTTCATAGCATATACAAGTTCATTATCAATTCTCACAGAGACAACTGGATAACCTTCTATTTATAACTTATTCCCCATGTTGCATAACTTGAGCAGACACCCAAATGTACAGCATATCATAATATGCAGCCCAGTGATCGATACTTCAGAGAAAACCAAATTTACCAAATATTTTCAGGCAGGAAAATGGAGGGTCTTGATGGGATTTCGAAATCCCCATAAAACATCCATACATGTATAATATTTAACTGAAGTGGGAAAACCATTGCCGCAAATAGGAATTAGAATTGAAACTCACAGGGTAGGAAACTCCAATCGCATCACTGAATAGGGAATTCGTTTCCTCACAAAATCTACAAAATATAACCCACAAACAATTAATTTAACCAACTCCAATACCCCCCAAAAAAAAAGAAAAAAAGAAGAAGCATTATCTTTAATTTGTCAGTAAAAAAAAAAACCGCTATAGACAATTGTATTTGTAAAATACTAACCTTAGGGGTTGCTTAGAAAGTGGGCAGACGAGTATCTCAGACAGGGTCTTGTTGAGTCCAGACACTGCATCTTTCAGAACCGTAATGCTTCCTCTCACCATTTCATGGGGTTTCAGAGCTCGCTGTCTCTCACTCTGCGGGCGGCTCTCTCCCAAGAGACAATATTACCTCTGCTCGCTACGCGCTGTTTAATAAAAGCTCCTGACGTCATTTATCGAAACGCAGCGTTTTGGTCCAATCAATCTCATGGCCCCTAAAAAGAAGCTCGTTCTTCGTTGTTGCCTGAGGTCCGAGCCAACAAGGCAACGAGCAAGGCAAAGCAAAGAGAGGGAGTAATGTGCGTTAATGGCGAAAACCAAGTGGAGCTCAAAACCATTCGTTCAATACCATATCCCATCTGAATGGCAGCAAGGATTTCCACGCGAGAACTCGTTCGCTTCAGGAGCTTCACTTCAAACCCTTCAAAACTCAGTCTATCTCTATCGTCCCCATCATTTTGTTCTTCTTCTTCTTCTTTCAAACCCTCTCTCAACAGCCATATCTTTTCGCTTCTGGATTCGTGTCAAAGATTGACCCAGATCACCCAAATCCATGCCCATTTGTACACTTCGGGTCTCTTCGATTCTTTTTGGGCCAGGAAGTTCCTCAAGAGCTACTCCGATTTCGGCGATATCGATTACACAATCTTGATTTTCAGATACATTGATTTGCCTGGTAGTTTCTGCGTTAACACGGTTATTAAGGCCTACTCAGTGAGTTCAGTGCCGGGTCAGGCTTTGGTGGTCTATTTTGAATGGCTGAGAAATGGGTTTAGTCCCACTAGCTATACTTTTGTGCCGCTTATCAGGGCTTGTGCTAAAATGGGTTCTGTTGAATCTGGGATAAAATGCCATGGACAAGTTGTTAAGCATGGAGTTGACCATGTGCTGCCAGTGCAGCACTCTTTGATCCACATGTACTGTTGTTGTGGAAAAGTTAAGCTTGCTAGAAGGGTGTTTGATGAAATGTCTAAAAGGGACCTGGTGTCTTGGAATGCAATGCTCAATGGGTATGCTAGATTTGGTGATCTGGACGTTGCTCATATATTGTTTAACGCAATGCCTGAGAAAAATGTGGTGTCTTGGAATGTTATGCTTGGTGGGTATTGGAAGGGTGGGAAGCCGGGATGTGCATTGAAGTTGTTTAGGAAAATGATGGACATGGGAGTGAAGGGGAACAATACTACCATGGTGAATATGCTCACAGCTTGTGGTCGGTCTGCTAGACTGAACGAAGGAAGATCGGTTCATGGATATCTAATTAGGGCATTCATGGAGTTGAATATAGTTCTTCACACAGCTTTGATTGATATGTATTGCAAATGCAAAAGGGTGGAAGTTGCACGTATTGTGTACGAGAACATTGCATATAGGAACCTGTGTTGCCGGAATGCAATGATTTTGGGGCATTGCATTCATGGAAATCCCGAAGATGGACTTGACCTATTTAATGAAATGGTAGGTGGAACAAAGTCCAAAGATGGTGAAGCCATCCCTGTGAAGAATTCAATGCCGGGTCAAGGTCAAGGAGGAATTGTCCCGGATGAAATTACCTTCATTGGTGTCCTTTGTGCCTGCGCCCGTGCTGGACTTTTAAAAGAAGGTAGAGATCACTTCAACCAAATGATCAATTTATTCCACGTAAAGCCTAATTTTGCACATTATTGGTGCATGGCTAATGTCTTTGCTCGTGTGGGGCTTATACAAGAGGCAGAGGAACTAATTAGGAACATGTCAGAGGTTGCTGAGAATTTGTCTTCGGAATCCTTGGCATGGGCTAATTTGCTTGGTTCGTGTCGTTTCCAAGGAGATGTCACTTTGGGGGAACAAATTGCAAAATCTCTAATTGACAAGGAACCTCTAAACGTTGCATACTATCGATTGCTATTGAATGTCTATGCCACAGCATGTCGATGGGAGGAAGTTGCTCGGGTTAAAGGGATGATGAAAGAGAAAAAGGTTGGAAGAATGCCTGGATGTTATCTTGTGGACTTGAATGAAATTGTTCATAAGTTCAGAGGACCCTACATTATGATGAGTGAAGAAGTTGAGCTTGTTTAATACTGACTTTCAACAGTATTTACCACACCCAAACAGAAAGTTAGCATCAAGTGCTGAACATGTGAGGATTAAAAAGATGGTAATTCTTGGCATAAAAAGAATGGACATTCAACAATGGCAGAAAAAAGAGGGAATGCTCGGGCCGACGTGAGCCAAAAGCCAGCCATGGTCCCCATTGTTGAACGGGGAACTATTGGCTTTCCTAGGAGACTGGGAATACAAAGGATATTGTTAGATGAGAAATTTCTTTTTGCGAGAGAGGTGTTGCTTTCTTAAAAGTTTTGGCAATTGATTTTTGTCAATAATAGAAGTGTTGCTTCTTCTGTTTAGTCTCTCTACTCTATTTTGACAAACACTAGTCGTTCTTAGCCATTCTTCACAGATCATGTGTCATCTTCAAATTTATGTGGGTGTTAAAATTGTTCATTATAAGGATCGTCACTCCTTTTTTTTCGGTGCCTACATTAACAAAGTAGTCTTGAGAAATATCTCCTTTTAACCTAGAAAGAAGACAACTTAGCCAGGCCATAGCCAAATTGACCAAAGTCGATGCATAAACCTTTCAAACCGGCTATGAAAACGATGAAAAGGAAACAGAGGAGCAAAGAATTGCAAAATGCAAGCCAGCTCCATTCAAACTTAGTAAACACCAAAGAAATCAACTTGTGGGGCGCAAAAGCTTTGATTAAAAACAGTAGTATTGACAGCAGAACCAACCACTACCAACACCAGAATAAAACTAATATCTACAATTCAAAGGACTCGCAACTTAGAAAAAGTACTTCAAACAGAGACTGATAATTCAGTTGATTTAACTAGAATACATAGTAGGTATGCCACTGTTTAAGTTGAACTCGAAAACACCGCCAAGAACTTATTCAAATGCCCACTGGTTCTCACGACGAACCTCCTCCTCTTCCTCCGGAGTGAAGTCATTCTTGATATTGAAGGTCTTGCGAATCTCCTCTGGGGTCTTCCCCTTGATCATGTCAGCAACCGTTTGGCATGTCAAGTCAAGCAGGCTCTTGATGTTCAAGTAATTTGCAGCCTGTAAACAATTGCAACATGCAAAGAAAATCAATGTTAGTTTCACCTATCACTAAAATAAAAGCCATAGGCACCTCCACAAATTAATCAAAAGCAACAAATAAGATTCTTGCAGTTTCTGCACAATCATAGACATATATCCAATTCCTTAACAATTGTATATCACCACCCAAAACTAGATAATAATGTTGCATAAAAATCTAGTTGAAATATAACAAGAAGAAACTTCGTTACCACAATCTACAAATATGGAAAGCTGTTGTCAAGCAATAAACTTTCACATACCAGATGGGCAGCAGAAAGAAGCGAATTCTAAAATTAGCAAACTTTGCCTAAACTTCAACATAAAATACAAGTGCAAAACACAAACTTGAAATAAAAGTAGAAAAGGCAGAACAGGAAGAAACTTCGTCACCACAATCTACAAATATGGAAAGCTATTGTCAAGAAAAAAACTTGCACATCCCAGATGGGCAGAAAGAGGCAGATTCTCATATTAGCAAACTTTGCCTCAACTTCAACATAAAACACAAGTACAAAACACAAATTTGAAGTAGAAGGAAAAAAGGCACAATATCATTGTGCAGTTAACGAATCCATAAGAAAACAACAGCATAACCCAATAAACTCAGGAATCAAATCTTTCTAAATCGATAGCAAAAAAAATTTGATCGCATCATCAAATCCAAGCATAATAGACAAGCCCTAATTCAGAAACCCTAGCGTCTAAAGAATCATACACACATCCAAAAATGAAACACAATTAAGAGCAGTAATTCAAAGACCTCAACCCTAAGCACTTGGGGCCCCAATCTTGACCCTAGAATCAATAAAATCACCAAGAGAATCGAATCAAAAGAAAACGTACCAGAATGAGATCGAAGAGGGTGGCCTGGTCAACCTTGACGAAGTCCTGGTCCCAGGTCTTGAGTTCGTCCTCGGTGACCTTCTCGTCGGGCTTGGCGGCGTCCACATGCTTCTTGCAGTACTCGATGACCTTGGCCAAGATCTTGCTGGTCACGTTGGGCAGAGGAATGCCGTTGTCGGCGCAATCGTCCTCGATCATGTGCTTGATAGTCTGCGACTCCAGCGCCACCGCCTCCTCGACCTCGAAGGCCTCGCCGTCCGAGCTCTTCAGGGTGATCTTCTTCGACGACGACGACATGGTTGGTTGATGACAGTCCTCGAAACGACACCGCTTTTACTCCTTCTAGAAACACGAAAGGGCTCTCGCCTTGCTGATTAGTGATTATTAATGGGATAGTGAAAACTGAAGAGAGGCCTTATTTATACAAGAGGGTCGGGACACTTGGGACTCAGGCGACTCCTTACGTGGCTGCTGTTTATTGGTTGGGAATTGGAAAGAGGTGCGTATCCGAATCCGAAAGGTAATAGTAATCTCGCACGGACACACCCACTAAATTTTTTTAAATTATTTATTATTGGCAGATGATCACAGTTATATGTCTAAATTGTGCAATTACACCTCTAGAGTTGCATTTTTAATTTTTTATGTTTTTTATTTTCTACATTGCTTGGGGTTTAAAGTGTAGTTATCAAGTTTTGATCAAAATTTAAAGTAATTAGTCATAAATACTTAGCTTTAAATTCCCTTAACTTAATAACTCTAATAACCCTCACACCTTAAAAAATTTGAAAAAAATTAAAGACAATTGAATATCTATGATAAGTTTGATAACTAAATATAGAGATGGAAAGGGGTCGGTTTTACCGGCTATCATCGGCCAATCATGAATTCTACCAACAAAACCCACCAAATTGGACCGATAATACCAACTGACATATTAAAGTTAGTTCGGATGTTGATTTTGAAATTGATTAAATATTGTTCTAATAATTTCAATTGATCTACTTATATTTGTCTTATCGACTTTATTGATAATCGACTTGCAACCGACACACAATAAGTGAGTTAGTAGGCAGTTGTAAGAATGTGCCAAAATCAATTGTTTTGCCCGAGAATCACCTATAATGACCCATTTTCATCCCTAACTAAAACAAATAGGGACTATAAAAGGGAGCTTCACTCCTTTGGAGGTATTCAATAAATTTCTATATGTTAATTGAGATATGACTAAAGGCTATGCATATGTCTGGCGTGCATAAAAGACTGACCACAAGGGGAAAGGGATTCCTGTGGTCTACAATTCAACTTAATTATTTGACTTACGTAAGGACTTTTATTAAAAAGGGATTTGAATGGGGAGGCTATCATGCAATCATAGGGCACTATGCTTTGGCAATAGGCTAACAGACAATGGATAAAATAAATTAACAATTCACACTTATCTTTACTATTATAAAGTTAAGAAACATTTTTAGTCTTATAGACTTTTTTTATTTACCCAAAATAACCTGACTTTAAAAAAAATTGTGAAATTTTGTTAGGGCAAAAAAATAAAATATAACCATTAAAATAAAATTTTAAAAATAAAAAAGAGATCTTACTACGTGGAGTGTGGTGGAAAGATAAAATATTGAAATTTTAACATAAATACCGACAAACCAGATATTTTTAATATTGAAATTTTTTATTAACTTATTTTTAAATGACCCTTTATTATATGACATTTTAAACATGAATATGAGGGTATAAAAGAAATTGTAAGTATTACGAGGTTTTGAGAGTTTTTATATTAATGGAAGTTTAGACAAATTTTGTATGTAATTAGGGAGTTTAAAATTAAGTACTTTTTTTAAATCTCTCTTTGTAATCTAAATTTTACAATATTTTAATCAAGCTCAAAATTCCAGCAAGCTTCGAATGTAGCTGTACAATATTAATTCAGCAATTAAGTTAAGAAAGAAGTCATATTCTCGATTTGGGTTGTGTGGTTTGAGCTCTTTGCAATCTTAATTATATACAATTTGTTTGTAATACTATATTAAAGGTTCTTTCTTTTAATTGTTTGATATGCCACTATGCCAGATCGACTCATTATTCTTCACAATGCTGTTAATTAAGTTTCTTGTTTTAAAGATGTATTTGTTAATTAATTTATGGAAATTTTTTTACATTTCTATTTGTAATTTCAGTTTTACAAGATTTTAAGCCAGGACAAAATTATCTTTGTAAAAGCTTATGTGACAATGCCACGTGGTTAAAGCACCCATTTTTAGAGCACCCTAGCATTGTCTTTTTATAAAATCAATCAATTCCGATAATTTCTTTTTGTTTTGGTAACCACTTTTTAATGACCAATAAAATGCAGCATATTGTAAAACCGAATTTAATAATTTTGAGGTTATGAATTTCAAGTTGAACGATTTTTTATTTGGGTAGAAATTTCGAACTTCAGTCATTTTTCAACTAAGTATAAAAAAATATCACTAGATTATAGCTAGTTGCTAATATAAATTTAAGGTCTCGTCATGACTTCTTGCTCTCATAATAGGTGTAGAAAATGAAGTACAGACTCGATTTCAAAGCTATATCCGTTAAGAAGAAGCCCAAAGAGGATGTTACCAAAAGGCTTATCACCTAGTCGAGGTCTAGTGGAACTAAATGGACATGTCACTCAAAAAGATAGAGTCGAAGGCAACTATGGACTTGTACCCTTTTATTTGGCCAAAACTCAAATGATACTTTCATTTTGGTCATGTTTTTTAAATTTTGATAATATCAGTCTCATATTTCCAATACAATAGCAATGAAGTCCTACTTATCAACCTCGTTGCTCTTTGCACATAAGTAGCATTTCGAATATCTTCCTCCTCTTAGATACTTATGTAAGCCCATACCTATCATTGAACTTAATCAATTTGAAAAAATAAAAAGCTTCAACCTAAGATTGAATATGCTATGTGACGGATTGGAGTTTAAATATACATCTAGGTAGAAATGTTTGAAATGTCGCTCATGTATGAAGCACGAGCTTCCAAATCGAATTTTCTGTCAACAAATTACACGCTGTTATTTGAACGTAATTGCTATTATATAAAAAATTATAAGACTAAAAAGTAAAAAAAGCCAAGACCAAAAATGTTATTTGGTTTTTTTCAATGAAAATGGGATTGGTGGAGTTGTTCTATTCTAACACGTGGCCCTACTGACAACCTGTAACAGGAAGGACATTTTTCCTTTTGGATAGAAAAGGACTAGTTCACCAAAACCATTATGATTTGTCGTCTGTTGGCTCAAAGCAAACAGTGCGACTGAGACAGATGACCTCTTGGAGTAAAAGAGAAAGTCAACTGTAGTCTCTAATTAAAAATAAGATATTGGTGATCAGTTCCTATGTATCTGATTGCGAATGCAAGCGTGATGTTCAGGTAATACTTTAAAAAACAAGATTTTATGATGATTTTCTGATAATTTTCTGATTCAACAAACCTCTTCAAGCAACCCACAAGTGTGGATCCATCAACCCCTTGTGCCAACACCCAGTAAATACAATTATTTAAAACCAACTGATTAAATCAAACACCTCTACACTAATTTTTAAAATATAGAGAAATGAAGTCTATGATACACAATGCGCTGAATCTAAAAAATCGAGAAAAAAGCTAATTTACATATGGGTAAGATAATGACACATAAAATCCCAAAGTAAGTTGCCTGTGACAGTAGTAACTAGTCATTATTACCTCTACATTAGGTTTTCAAAGTAGATGAAGCTCAAGAGGTCTGAACAACAACGCTTTCGTTATCACTTAGGATTCCATGTATTGTGACGGTGGAGGGCTTATTTTTGTCTTCTCAGGACCTGCAAGTTGGTTTGGAAGTAGTGATCAGTCTAAGATTATAGATCTTAATACTGTGTTTATATACAAGTTAACAACGAGGTTCAAGCAAAAATATGAAGGTTATAGCATGAAAGCACATACCGTAAGCAATCCCACGCATTTCAACTTCTCGCCATTCTTGGACAAGGGCACAGCAGCAACACATAAAATGTGAAAGGAAGTCATCAATAAAGCCTCCCTGCAAAAGAAAGAAACAAGAAAGAGCAGAACTATTATTAGGATCTAGTAATAAAACATCATACAAATAAGTGTGTAAATGTCAGTCATAGCGTTCATGGATGTGTCTAATTCCACATTCAAATCTATCACAGTAATATGATCATACTGTCTATGGCTGATGTGCTGAGAGTCTGAGACCATGTATGTGTTAACAGCAATGAACTATCATTTTCATTAATATTAGCCTATTTGAGAGACACACAAAAGGAGAATGATTAAAGTGGGTTCCTGTCATGTCTCATAATACATGCCACAACAAGATCATTACCATGCAGTGAGGAAGATGAATTACCATGATTTTATCTTTTAAGAGTGGAAATGGAAAAGGCCTTACCGAGATATTCAACGTCTTGCGAAGCTTCCTTCTAATGCAGCATGTATAGCAACAGCATGACAATACTAACGAATATGCCATCAATTCGTTACATGCTTCTGCTGAAGCTGATAATAACCAGAAAAATTTATGTATGAGTTTCCAAATAATACCAAAACCAAGTGTACGTCAAGATTGCAGCATTGAAATTTTATTTAACAGAACAAAGGGAGGAAATAATGCTCTTAGCTTCAATTAATGGAACAAAAGTTGTTTTGCTATGTATATACTCCACAAGCCACAAATATACTATCTTTCTTAAACTAAATCATGGCACATTCAAAATTATGGCCTCATCACAACTATAATGGTATCACAACTCATCAGTTGTCACCAGGATATCATGTAAAGCCTTGCTGAGTGCTGGAAAACCTAAGATAGAAGTGAGGATTTGGAAAACCCACTCTAATAAATGTGTCAGTAGCACAAGAAAACTGAGATGTTGATGAACTAGCATTATGAAAATTTTTCCATAGGTCTTGTTCAAAAATCATCTGGTTTTTCTGCATCGCATGTGAGCTGATACTGCACAATTCAGGCAACATTGCAATCTATACCATACCCAAAAATCTTTTGTATACAATGTAGTATTAAATGACATCAGAGGAGCTTTGATTCTGAGAACTTTTTGGTTCAAAACCTCTCACTGCAATCCATATGTATGTTTTCCTGTGTGCACTTCACATGCAAAATCGAACTGAATGTGAGCAGTGGTGTTAGCTTGATATGCATTGTTCACCCATTCCTTAAGCTATTAGGGTGCAATGATAGTTTAGAGAATCCAGAGCCAACTTACACATATGCCTGTTAGTTGCCACAGAAGCAATTTTGGAAAATGTCCCACAAGGATAGAAGAATGTCTTTATACCTGCAGAGGAAATACTCTGCTTAGCTTAGATGGATGGCAAAATTTTAGCATATACAGAACAGTTTGCTGTTTAAACATTTGATATAGAGATAGTTTTAGTGCTTTGTGTCTTATGATGCTCTTGTTTGACCACCTGAACCCTGACCATATTCTAAAGCATTTAGTTGAGAGTAATAGTATATATATCACCAGAACTTACTTTGAAATGCACCCTAGACTCATGAGAAACCCATCCCAGATCTAAAAAACCTTACACACATGCATCTCATGTGCAATAATAGAATAAACTGAGTGGAAAATAAGTGGGGAATGAAAATAACCTCCAAATGTCAGAGTCAGAATATTCAAAGCAGAAAAGGAACTTACACAAAGATGGTTCCGAGCAACATCCCAGTAGATCATTATTCCATTCTTCATGGCGATGTGAACCTCCAGTTGACAGCAGATCATGTCCAGACGAAACTGAAGATGTGTTTCTGCACAAATAAATGTGGTATCAGATTTTCAAAGACCCCAAAAGTTTTTACAACCTGATGTGAGTGCATAAAGAAATGAAAAATCTGAATTCCTTTCATAATCTATATGCCTCTGGACATCATAAAAATCTGATTGGGGGAGATTATTCAATGTTGAGTTGTTGAGAGATTGAAATTGGAATATGTATATAACCATCATTACGTTCACCAATTGCATCAGTAAAATTTTATTTGTGCTGTCTTGACTAAATGGAAATAAAAAATGCACTAAAAACAACAAAAAACTAACCTTGAAGTTTTTCGAGAATCACTTTTATGATAGCTTTCATCAGATGAATGTTTTTTCTTACTATTTCCATCTGAATAATCCTGTTCTGTTTGATTATGCTTTTTTTCGGGGGAAGAGTTTGCAGCGACAGATTCTGTTACTTCTATCAAGCGCTGAATTACTTGACATTGATTAACATCATAAGTAGCTTGCGACCGTTGCAGTTCAAGTTGAAGCTTTTCATTTTCCTTTTGAAGTGCCTTATTAAAAGGCAAGTTCGGATAGGAGCACGAAAGTGTTTTCTTCAACACTACAGCATCATTTTTACAGGGATCTGGTTTAAGTATCACATCCTGCACCTTTCTGTCCTCTTCATCCAATGTGTACTCACGTTGATCCTTTTCAATGTCATCCAGTCTCTCCTGTGGTTTTGAGAGAAGAATAAATGAACTTGAATCAGGTTAAACTGTTATATAAGTGCAGGAACAGCCAATGAAATGGCAACGTTAAACAAATAAGTTAGTCTCATTTATAGGGAGAAATGCAGATTCTTGTTGATTTGGGGCAAAGAAAATGTAAAAGCTGCACGTTCTTGTCATTGAAGAAATATAGTGCTAACTGTATTTTGTAACAGATTACAAATTCTTAGACTTAACGTTCAATCATAGATTCAGTGCCCAACCTGGGTCATTCATACATCAATGGAAAGCAAAGTTCAGTGGTAGCAAATAACAAATAAATAAATAACATATGACAAGCTTCACAAAACCTACTCCCCATTTCTTAAACCTACTCACAATAAGCCATCTCTGTCACTCAAACATCTGATACTCTAACAAAAGCAACGAGTAGACTAGACATCCCAGCTACTCACTCACAGTAAGCCATCTTTGTCTCTTCAACATTTGGTACCCCACCTAAAGATTGAGTAAATTAGACTTCCAACAAAGAAGTAAAGCATCAAGCAGTAGTTTGAACTTCAATTACATATTTTTCAAATCGTCTTTTATGGAAATCTAATGAACTTTTGCGAATTGTAATGAACAGTGCATGGTGCATAATCTAACTAAAATGTCCAATTCAAGAAAGATAATAAAACAAAAACAATAATAACAAGAACAATTGCATGAAAAACAAGAGCAGGAACAAACAATAATAAGAAAAAATTGAATACCCTGACTCGAGCATTGTCGACTAGAGTAATGAGAGGTACGAGCTTCAAGTATCTATCAATTTCATTCTGAGCCTTCCTGAACTGGTACACAATGTTCCACCCCATTGCAAGCAGATAAAGATAGCTCCGGTCCTGGCAGCTGTTGACCAAAATGTAGGACCTTCTCAGAGCATCCTCGAGCTGCTCCAGCGGCTCGCGCGTCTCCGGGTACCGCTTAAGCTCCGAGATCTTGAGCTGCTCCAACAAGTTCCCGATCAGCTTCAGATGCTGCGCGAATTGCCTGCAGTTCTTCTTGTGCATTCGCGCCGTGCTCGCCGCCTTCACGATCATTCCGATCAGCCGCACTGCGTCGAGGCCCGTCAGTTGGGCCACATTCGCAATCTCCCCGAAGTGGTCCCACGACGACGCCATTTTCGCCGCTCAAAAAACCAAACTCCGACTTTGTATCAACTAAAAGTTCGCTGCTAAAGGTTGTATTTTACTACCATTAATTCAATTTGACGCTAATGAAGAAGATATGGACCAAAATTGAAGTTTTAAAGCAAAACTTACTCTGAAAAATTGAAAATTCGGCGATTTGTGTCGTCGAGCTGGATCAGAGGCTCGGTCGGTGGAGGAAATTTTTCAGAAATCGCATTTCCATTGGAGATCTTCAGCTTCCGTTGCTCGAGAACACTTGAGAGAGCATTTCAACTGCAGCCAAGAGAAAGCAAACAATCAGATAACGAAATCTCCAATTTTATCCTTTACGCTTCTTGACTCGCTTTTCAACGCCAAAATAAACAAAAGCACAAAAATGTATCGTTTGCTTTATCTCTTCAACACGAAGAAATACTGAAAACAAAAGCAAACATATCGCCGTCACCTCACCGTTCCTCGCCGGAATCTTCAGGTCGCTCACCAGAAAATTCTGGAACGACTTTGAAGCTACAGAATCAGAGAATGCAAAAATAAATATGCGAAATTGTTAGAGAAAGCTCAAAATGCAAATGAATATGAAGCTTTCACCTCCTCCGCAACAGCAGCCCCTGTAATTTTCTGCAATATTTGGGCCTTTTTTTTTTGGTTTATTAATTGCATGAAACAGAAAGAAGCGTCAGAATCCGTGAGAAGGCGAACAGGAGCATCGGATTTTGGGAGCAGCAGGCATTGCTTTGCGGACACGAGTTTCTTCTTCTTCTTGCTCCCTCCTCCCCTCCTCGTCCTCTATTTGTGTGTGGATTTTGGAAGGTTTTGAGCAGAAAAAAAGAGAGAGAAATAGAGAGGTCTCTGAGTCAGACTGAGTCTCTGAGAACTTCCACTCACTCACTCACTCTCTATCTCCATCTAAATCCTTTTAGTTTTTTATTATTGGGATATTAGCTCTCACTCACTGCTTCGGTGTTATTTGTCCCTGCATTGTTTGCAGACAACTCCGAAGGTCTTTCCTGTTTGGCCTCAAGCGCTCACGCCACGCCAGACGAGCAACTAGCAAGGATTTAGTAGTGCTCATGCTAATTACGAATGTGCCCATGGTTTGTGTTTGATTTTACGACAATGCTAGCGACCTTCGCGGAGGGTAACGGCGCTTTACCTGATGGGCTGCTTGTCTCTCCCACTACATTTCCCTCCTAATATCTAAGACACCCCCCCCTCCCCCAGCTGGCAGTTATTTCTGAAAAGAAAAGTCGTCCCAGATTTTCTTGTGGCCTGACCTCGACAGATGCAGGTAATTAAATACGTATATTAGTTGGAAAATATGGATTAAACTGAAAATTTTATTCTAGAAATTGGTCAAAAATCAGATTACAAGCGTCTGATTTTGGTTAATATATGATTATGAGTCTTAATGGATATATCTAGCCATTAATTAGCCAAAGTTACATCGATACAAACAAGGTGACAGGCTGACAGCTGGGGCGGTAGGTACAGTAAATGGAGCTCAACCGACAAGGTCTTTGAGAAGAAAGAAAGGGTTAAAGCGTCATTTTGATTAAAGACTTAACTAAAAACAGGAAGATCGCATATTCTAATAGCCCAACTTCAACATCCATTCTCTGGCAACTGCCATGTGGACCCACCCACTCTTGTACGACCGTGACAAAGTGCACATGATTCTCACGCCACGTGTAGTCTATCTTTTTCATCACGACCCCCCGTTGATAGCTCTCTGTCTCCAAAATCCACGTTAACTTCATCACCCCAATGATAATAATGTTAGAAAACGAAAGAAAATGAAAAAACATTTTGAGTAAAGTGATGGCAAATCCAATAAGATAACATATTCAACATACTCTTCAAATAATTTTAGATGTTTCATTTGTTGTGTCAAGTAGGAATTCATCAAATTTTTTAAATGAATTCTTTAAAATAAATTAGAAGAGTGAATTAAATTCTTCGAATCAAATTTATTATTAAAGTATTATTAAAAAAATTAAGGTTAATTGACTTTAAATACTAAATTTTAATAATTTTTTAGTTTATGTACCAAAATTTAATAGCATTTTAGATTAGGTACTAGTTGAAAAGTCAAACATAATAATATAGTAAATAGCACAATAATTTACAAATATTACATCACATGCCACTACAATAAAATATATATATATTACATCCATACTATTACATTAATTTATATTATATTGTATTAAAACTAAAAAAATTCAATCCAATCACATATTAACTGTGACTATCTTACAATTTAGTTGTACTTGTCTTAGTAAGTTGAAAAAGACAACTCTCACCACTATGCTAAGTTGAAAAAGACAACTCTCACCACTATGCTAATTTGTAATTGTCTTGGTAAGTTGAAAAAGACAACTCACACTACTATGCTAAGTATTATTTTGAGTAAAAATATTGTTTTGACCTCTATTTATACTATATTGTAATACAATTTCTCTTTAAAAAAATTTCAATTCAGTCACAACCTAACTGTGACTGTATCACAATTTAGCTGTGACTGTCATTCAGTCACAACCAAATTTGAAGTTGAGTGTCGTACAGTCACAATTAAAACTGAAGTTGAGACTATATTAACTAATTTGTAAGACAATATAAAAGTATCAAAGATAATTTTGTCAAAACTTTATAAATTTTATCAAAGACCCATCATATGTGGGCCAAAAGACAATAGAAGGGCAAATTTGTCAAACAAATAAAGTCCAAAACAAATGGGCTTTAAATTTGTAACCTATTCTAAAAATTAAGTAAACTGAAGTTGAGACTATATTAACTAATTTCTAAAACAATATAAAAGTATCAAAGATAATTTTGTCAAAACTTTATAAATTTTATCAAATACCCATCATATGTGGGCCAAAAGACAATAAAAGGGCAAATTTGTCAAACAAATAAAGTCCAAAACAAATGGGTTTTAAATTTGTGACCTATTCTAAAAATTAAGTTCAATAGTTAGTAGTCAAACCTAAAAATTATAAGCAAAACTGATTTTCTAAAAAAGCATTAAAACTAGGTACTTAATCCTAAATTTCTATAGATTTTTTGTATACGTACTATGAAAGACCCAAAAAAAAAAAAAGGAATTTTTATTTTCACTTCTCAATTGTCACTTCTTACGAATTTTCATTTCTAAATTGTAGCTTCTTACAAATTTTTAAAATATTAAGAAGGTGATTGTTGATTTTTTGTGAAACCTATGTAAGCCTCACAATTCTCATTATTCCTTTAATGACACATACAGAAAAACATTTTTCAGTAATATTATACAATTTGTTATCCACCCAAAAAAAGAAAATGATATGCTTTTGTAAAATGGAGATGAGATGCTTTTGTAAAATGTGTGAAGTTATGCTTAGGAAATGTTGACAAAATGTTTTGGAAAGTTGTTGGTGTTTTTCCTCAATTTGCCGTTTTCGTCTTGTACCCAATGACCATCACATTTTTGGCCTCAATTCTCAGACCTTGAAGATTTTGATAACTTGTTTATACCAAACACTTTAACCCACGACAAATGTGCTGACGGACCCTTTGGTCCCAATCATCAATGGTACCATCCACTATGGCTACCCATCCTTTGCACAAATCCTGGGTTTTAAATCACTAGACTAAATTGAGAAAATTGAAATTACAAGAACCAAACATGATTTCGAACCAAAACAAAGGAACCAAAAATTTAGTTTACCCTTCTAAAACTTATAGTTCCAAACTTATAAGCTAGTATTACTCTTCAAAGAATACTTATGTAGCTACAGTATAATCGAGGCAATCAAAATTTACAATAATTTCTTATCATATCTTATTTGAAAAAACGAAATGAATTTTGGACTTGAGACCTCTTTACTTTTCTTTTTTGTTAATAAACTATCATCTATGAGTTGAAATGTCATTAGCTGACATCTCCTCTTAAGAGTAGAGTTTGACACTCGCAAATAATCTATAAACTTAATTTTCTGAAATTATCAAATTCAAAGCCTTTTTATGTTAAACAAATTTTGTGCACCATCGTCTTAATTGGGGAAAAACTTGTGCGAAATGGGCGCATTGCACCTAATCATCATAAGTGTGGGTGTGATCTCACTCCATTTTTGTGAGATACAACCATTTGGGTATATTGGCCGTGGCCTTGGAAGATCATTCTTGTCTAAGAGGTTCAAATCTCTCAGCCACTCCAAAGTTACCACATGACATATACAGTTGCCAAGAGCCAAGTTATATACAACATGCAATCTACCCTCGGGAGTAGTTCAATATGAGAGATGTTATATACAACATGTTACAAACAACTAGTAAGTTATTTTCGAAGTTATGTACCCCTCTGTGAGAATAATCATGGAAATGGTTAATCGCCAAAATTGGGATAAATTATATTTAAATGAATGCAAAACATGAATAATAGTAAGAAAGAAAAGAATTGATTGATTTGATGCTATCAATTGCCAT
>QANT01003994.1:0-21994 GCA_003254885.1 Purshia tridentata | reverse complement strand
ACAACTCTGATAATAGTTTCTTGGTTAAGTCAGTGATGGAGTCCTATATGGTTAATGTTCTCTTTCCATTTTTCAGTTACATGGTCTTGAATTCTTTGCCTGGGTTACTATATCAAAACTCTTTTTTATGGTTGACTTTCCTAACAGTGATTCACTTTGTGATTCTTGAACCTTATAATATTGGTTCATATTTCATAATGTAAGACATCACATGAAGAAAAGTGTTCATTCTGTTTAATTTTTTCTTGTTAAGTCAGTGTAGATTATTCAGGAACAGTAGTGAATTTTTTCTTACCATTGCTTAAGATTCTATTTTGTTATGATTGACAGGATAATTGGCATCATCATCAAAGAAATTGAAAGTACCATTTCAAAGAATACATTTCTTATAAATTTTAGAATGGGTCCTTTACCCACTTTTTGCAAGAAATTTGTAGAGCTGGTGGAGATCTTGGTGAGCCATTTACAAAAGATCACTTAAATCCCTTATTTGCACTTCTGAGATTATGTTAATAGAAACTTACCACTTTCTTTCATGTTTCAGAAAGATGGTGATTCATCCAAGCAACATGTAGTGGTGTTGTTGCTGCAAGATATGTTGGAAGTAGTCACTCGTGATATGATGGTGAATGAGATCCGGTTGGTGAACTTTAATTCATTCTTTTCGGAGTAGAATATTTAAATTTTGTAGTTGAATAATCCTATTGGGTCCCCTATAAATCTTAAAAATGCTTGCATTTTCTCATGTTATAGAGAGTTGGTTGAAGTTGGTCATAGTAACAAGGACTCTGGAAGGCAACTTTTTGCTGGTACTGATGAAAAACCTGCAATACTGTTCCCTCCTGTAGTTACAGCACAGTGGGAAGAACAGGTACTTGTATTTATAACAGCATAAAATAATTGAATTGTCATCTATTTTATCAGAATAATTCTATTGTAGTTAATCCAATAGATTTTTATGAAAGATGGCACATTCTTATGGCTGATTATAATTTTAGATAAGACGCCTCTATATGCTGTTGACCGTTAAGGAATCTGCCATTGACGTACCAACAAACCTTGAAGCACGTAGAAGGATTGCATTTTTCACAAATTCACTGTTCATGGAAATGCCACGTGCTCCCCGAGTCCGTAAAATGCTTTCATTCAGGTTTGTGTATAGTTCTCATATATAAGATTGGGACATAACTGAGTTCCATTAGGTCAATTCTTCCTTAAAACTAGTTGTTGGCTTTTATTTTGCTTGTGGAATTTCATGTGCTCACTTAAATTTCAGTCATTAGATTTGGAAGATGTTTCTGAAGGTACACCCTTAAAATACTGCGACATTACAAAGCATCAAGGAAAATATTTATATACAAAAATGACCAGAGATCCCAATACATTATTTATTGTCTTTCTAGTCTTTTTTTTTTTTTTTAATCTTTAATCATTGGCAGAAATTGTTTTTTTTGTTCCATGTTCAATTTGAAACTTAATTTTTTATCATTTAAGACTGAAACTTCTTGTGTTTTTCAACGGGCCAATGTCCTGCACAAAAGGTCAAGCTTTTGAGCTTTCACATGTGTTCTCCATCAAATAATCATTATATTAATTTTTCTTACCATTGGCAGCATCTTTACTCCATACTATAGTGAGGAGACTGTGTATTCCAAAGCTGACCTTGAGATGGAAAATGAAGATGGTGTATCAATCATATATTACTTGCAGAAGATTTTCCCAGGTTGGTAAACTTTAATACTATCTTTAACATGCTTGACTCTTTTGAAATTTCAAAATTTGTGAATGATTTAGTGACCCTCTTGTGCCTTTGTTAGATGAATGGAATAACTTCATGGAGCGGCTTAATTGTAAAAAGGATAGCGAAATATGGGAAACTGAAGAAAACATTTTGCAGCTTCGTCATTGGGTCTCCTTACGAGGACAAACTCTTTGCAGGACAGGTATTTGATGCAATATAATCTTCTTCATTTCATATGTGAAATTCTCACACTGCTACTAATTTGTCTTGGTGTTGCAGTTAGAGGAATGATGTATTACCGACGAGCTCTGAAGCTTCAGGCTTTTCTTGACATGGCTGATGAAACTGGTAAGACTAAGACCATGGTATCTTTTTCTCCCATAATGTTCAACTATGCATTATAAAAATTGAGGTAAGTAAAATCTAGTGCGCTTATGCCTAATGTATGCCGATACTAGATGGCTAGAAAGCCATCTTCTATGCCATCTTATTTTTCTTGGGGCATTCGCTTTTTTTTTTTCTCTTTCTGCTCATGTATGCATTTTTATTGTACTTTATCTTTTTCCTTTTAATTTTTTTTCTTCATTCCTTTGATGGTATGCAGTCGAATTCCTGTGAACTAGTTATTTTGGAGGTCAATGTCGCAGTTTCTGATTATTTTTAATTATAAGCAGAGATACTAAATGGCTACAAAGCCATCACGGTTCCATCAGAAGAAGAAAGGAAAAGCCAGAGATCCCTTTATGCTCGATTAGAAGCAGTGGCTGACATGAAATTCACTTATGTAGCTACCTGCCAAAACTATGGCAACCAGAAACGAAGTGGAGATCGTCGTGCAACGGACATCCTGAATCTTATGGTTAAGTATGTCCTCTATCTGATAAGTCAATGTTTTGCAAATTGATTCATTGTAGGGCACATTTTTCTGAAGAAACTTATCCCTTATTCTTTCACAGTAATCCTTCCCTTCGAGTTGCATATATTGATGAAGTTGAAGTGAACGAAGGTGGAAAGGCGCAAAAGGTTTACTATTCTGTGTTGGTCAAAGCTGTTGATAATCTTGACCAGGTAATCTTTTGAACTGTTACCAAAACCACAATGTTGCTTGACCGTACCTGAAAAACTCATAATTTTGGTAATTCTCCAAAGGAAATATATCGTATAAAATTGCCGGGTTCAGCAAAGATTGGAGAAGGGAAGCCTGAAAACCAGAACCATGCTATAATTTTTACTCGAGGAGAAGCTCTTCAGGCCATTGACATGAACCAGGTAAATCTATAGAAGTCAGAAATCATAAGTTATCTTTAGATTTTCAAGCCAACTGAGATGTTTAACTTTGCCAATTTCTTGTAGGACAATTACTTGGAAGAAGCACTCAAAATGCGTAACCTTCTTGAAGAATTTAATGAGGACCATGGAGTGCGTCCTCCTTCAATTTTAGGTGTTCGTGAGCATATCTTTACGGGAAGGTTGGTTAAATTTGGTTTTTTCAGAGCGATAGATTGTTTTTCTAAATTTATATTTTGTGTTCCTAATAAATCTGATATCTTCTTACATGTGAACTGCAGTGTTTCTTCATTGGCTTGGTTTATGTCAAATCAAGAAATGAGCTTTGTGACCATAGGGCAAAGAGTTCTTGCAAGACCTTTGAAGTATGTTTTTTCTCTCATATTTAACTCTTTAAGTAATCAAAGGAAAATACTTAGAAAGATCTAAATAATTTTTATAAAAGAGCATTACAGTTTGTCAAAAAGAATTGTTCAGATGAGACGTTATTAACAAATAAATGTTGCCATATTTTGATATAATCATATAACTAACAGATGGTGATCTGGTCATGTACAATTTTAAGTTATTACTTATTATATAGGCTTTCATGGTATATAAAGAAATTTATATTATTTTCATTCAGTGAACTAACCTCCCTCATGTACCCTTCTTTTCCCCATTCTTCTTCCCTTTTCGATGTTCAGGTCACATTTTTCATTTTTCTTTGACTCTGCTGAATATTTGGGAAGCAGTTCTAGATAGAATGAGGCCCCGTTTGGGATTGTAGTGAGAGACTCAAAAATTGTTGTGAGTGACAATTCTAGGTCACTCATAACAGTTTTGGTGTTTGGTAAAAATTCAAAAACTGTAGTAAGTGACTATTTGAGGTCACTCACTACAGATATTCACTACAATTTGAAACCTGCTTTTCAAAACTGTAGTGAGTGACAATTGTGGCCAAAATTATTTTTACCTAATATATCCTCACTTTTTTAATAAAATGACAATCATTATCCTCCTTTTTTAACTATGATATATGTCTAATGTATGTGATGGTGGATGTACGTATACTTATTTTTTGTATAATGTATGTAATAATGAATGTTCTTTTAATATGGCTATTTTATATTGATATTACTAATTATGATATTTTATTTATAACATTAAAATTAAAATATTCTAACAAAAATAATATATATACTTATTTTATAATTTTGTTTTGTAATCTATAATTTTAATGATAATATAAATTTGTAGACAAAAAATTATAACTAATAAAATGCCTTTTTTTCAAATAAATAAGTCAAAAAAACTTTCAGCATCATGTTCAATTTAGTAATTATAAATAGTCATAGCAGTTTTATACTACAATTTACCAAACACCTTCATACTGCTTTTGTACTCACAGCACTTTTAAAAATATAGTTTACCAAACACTTAGTTGACATTACTTCACTGCAATACCAAACTAAGCCTGAGAACTGATGTTTCTCGTCGTTGTATATTGAAAATTGTTTGACATAAAGTCTATTCAATAAGGTTTTAAATTAGGTACTAAAATTTCTTTTTTTTAGGGTTCGGTTCCACTATGGACATCCTGATGTTTTTGATAGAATCTTCCACATTACTCGTGGTGGCATGAGCAAGGCTTCACGTGGCATCAATCTGAGCGAGGACATCTTTGCTGGTAGCATTCTAGAATACACATGCAATCACATGCGCACACACACACACACGCACATGCGCACACACATCTGCCATGTGGGATACAAACAATTTAGTTTTCTTCTTGATATGAGTTTTTCGTATGTAGGTTTTAACTCAACTCTAAGGCGAGGGAATGTAACACACCATGAGTATATCCAAATTGGGAAGGGTAGAGATGTTGGCCTCAATCAAATCTCCCTCTTTGAAGCTAAAGTTGCTTGTGGTAATGGAGAGCAGACACTTAGCAGGGATATTTATCGATTAGGGCACCGCTTTGACTTCTTTCGGATGATGGCCTTTTATTTTACGACTATAGGATTTTATGTCAGCGCAATGGTAATTCTTATTCTTATTTCAATGTTTTACCTTCCCTTTTCTGTTCTTAGTTTAAGAATATTACTTTAGTTATATAATTCTTTTTGTTTTTTGTGCTATTCTTGACTGAAAACATTCTCCACTATGTTTTAAAATAATTTTAACAAACTGTAAGTCTGGTTGTCATGTCTGACATTAAGTTTGATGAACCACATCAGAAATATTATCACGAACTTCTCATACTTCTTAGAATAGACCCTGAAGTGTTAGCAAATGTTGGTAATGATTATTATTTTTATTATTGTTATTATTTATTATTTTTATTATTAGGGCCCATATGCACTTTTAATGGCATGTCCTTGCCTTACTCTTATCTTTGATAAAACACAGACCACTTTTCCAATGTCTTCTAATGCCAAAAAGTTATTCCCACTGTCTATCGTCCCATTTGAAGAATACAACTATTTAGTATACATATCATGGAGTTTTCGATAATATAGATGGCTAAACAACATACTTAGTAGGCAGTTAAACTGGACAGATCCGTTGTTGGTGGCAGTCTGGTTGAGATGTACTTGTTAAAGCAATATGGAAATTATCTCCCTGTTGTCAAAATGTTATGCTTTGCAGTCAGAGATATATGCGTTATGAAAATATGAAAAACACGGTTCTTACTCACTCAACCATCAGATTTTCAATCTAAACTATTTTAGTATTAATCAAATATGAAAAACACAGTTTTTATTGTAATGGGGCAACTAAGCATTCAGAGTCCAATTTCCTACGGTCAGTTTTGCATTTTCTTGCTAACATGAGTTTTTCTTGTTGCGTAGTTTGTTGTCATTACGGTCTATGCTTTCCTATACGGCAGACTTTACTTAGCATTGAGTGGATTGGAGAAGACAATTATGAACTCTGCTGCCGTCAAGGGAAATAAAGCTCTACAAACAGCCATGGGTTCACAATCTGTAGTCCAATTAGGTCTTTTGACTTCCTTGCCCATGATTATGGAAATTGGACTAGAAAGAGGGTTCAGAACTGCGTTAGGTGACATGATAATTATGCAGCTGCAGCTAGCAAGTGTTTTCTTCACCTTCAATCTTGGTACAAAGGTTCATTATTATGGGCGAACAGTCCTGCACGGTGGGGCTAAATACAGAGCAACTGGCCGTGGCTTTGTTGTCCGGCATGAAAAGTTTGCCGAGAACTACAGGATGTACTCAAGGAGTCACTTTACGAAAGGCCTGGAGCTTATGGTACTGCTTGTAGCATATCAGATATATGGCACGGCAGCAAGCGGCACGGTAGCTTATATCTTCATCACATTCTCCATGTGGTTCTTAGTGGTTTCTTGGTTGTTTGCTCCCTTTCTCTTTAACCCTTCGGGATTTGAATGGCAAAAGACAGTGGAAGATTGGGATGATTGGACAAAATGGATAACTAGCCGCGGTGGTATTGGTGTGCCAGCAAATAAGAGCTGGGAGTCCTGGTGGGATGAGGAACAGGAACACCTTCAGTACACTGGGTTTTTGGGACGGTTTTGGGAGATTGTTCTTTCTCTGCGCTTCTTCCTCTTCCAATATGGAATTGTGTACCATCTAAATGTGGCTGGCAGCGATAAAAGCCTCATGGTAAGTATATTATTACATGCCTTATTTACTTCCATATTTGCTTCCTTTTCTCTCTGAGATGCAATAAACCCCAAAATCTTTTAAGTTTACTGTCCATTCAGAACTCCTTTCCATCTGATGCCATATCGTATGTTTTCTTAACTGAAATCTAGAAATCTTCCTTGTAATTATTGGAAGTGTCAATAGAAGAACTGAGTTGGGCCAAGACATTACTGCAATTGATGGATAATGGTTTATGAAAGGAAAGCATCTGATTGTGGTGCGCACAAGGGGCTAATTATACAAGCATCATTCCTTTTTCGTGAGGAGAACAGAATGCTGGGATAAGGATGATTGTACTATTTGGAAAAAAGAGTTCAAAAGAGAAAATGAAAATACTTTTGCATGCTTTTCCTAGGCGTAGATGAATTGGAATTAAAAATATTGCATAAATATGTCTTAGAAGATCTTTGGGTGGGGGATTTGATTATTCAAATATGAAAATTATGCAATTGCAGAAACTTTTGTGTAGCCTCCTTTATTTATTTTTATAATTTTATAATTCCAGGTGTATGGTCTGTCATGGCTGGTCATTGTTGCTGTGATGATCATCCTAAAGGTTAGCGTTAAGTACTTTCTGAGTGCTGTTGCTGTTTTTGTGCCTTTAAAATTTATTCCACTGACTGGTGAACCTCTGAATTGCAGGTTGTGTCCATGGGTAGAAAAAGGTTCAGTGCAGATTTCCAGCTAATGTTCAGACTTCTCAAGTTGTTCCTGTTTATTGGGTTTGTTGTCACTATTGCGATGCTTTTTAGTTTCCTTAGTCTCACTATTAGTGACATCTTTGCAAGCTTGTTGGCCTTCCTGCCTACTGGATGGGCGATACTGCTGGTACATGCCTCGTATTTGAAACCTCCTTTGTTTTTTGTACAATATCTATACTTTCTCTTCTCATAGTTATTAGTTTATTTTACTTTCTAAATCAATGACTGTTTTTATATGACATTTTCTGGGTATTCTAAGTTTTAAGTATGGTGTTCCATGAGCAGATATCACAGGCATGCAGGCCGTTGGTGAAGGCCCTCGGAATGTGGGGGTCTGTCAAAGCCCTAGCAAGAGGGTACGAGTACATCATGGGGGTAGTTATCTTTACACCAGTGGCTGTTCTGGCATGGTTCCCATTTGTCTCAGAGTTCCAGACCAGACTGTTATTCAACCAAGCTTTCAGTAGAGGGCTTCAGATCCAACGCATTCTTGCTGGTGGGAAGAAACACAAATAAACTTATTCTAACCATTACAGAATTTATCTATATACTAGACACTAGACAATCAATGTACTACACAGCATGAAAAATTTTGATGTTGTAGCATGCTTGTCTACATATATAGAAGGATATGTATATCATATGCCTCAATGCACTGACATTAGAAATTGTTGCTTATAGTTTCTTGCAGCTCCAAGGCTTTTGTGCATCTTACTAATTAACTCCTTAATTGTTATATTTTTTTTGTTCTGTTCTCGAGTGAACAACTCTGTTATTCAGACAAAACAAACCGATTTACTTTTTTCTAAATCTCATTGTGGTCCACAAAATTTTGTCCGTTTACTTTGAGGAATGAAATCGAGTAAGCTACATGTGAATGTGATACATATGATACGAGCTTACTTTGAGGGATGAAATTGTCCATTTACTTCACCAAAATAGATAGAAATCCACCATGAATGAGGGTTTGGACTGAATTGAGACACATCTGACATTTTATGGACCAAATTGCATCCATCTGATTTCTTACTCGAACTCTTCCTCCACGTCCATATATAAAGAAAACATCTCTCTAGCTCTGAAATTATTCATGGGTTGTACTATTTTGTTGTTCCTTGTTGTTTCCTTTGCATTTCCTCAGAACCTCGCCGACTCAAACTTGATCCAGAAAACTTGCAAAAGCAGTAAATACTATGGCCTGTGTGTGTCATCCCTGAAATCTGATCCCAGAAGCCAAAATGCAGACACCAAGGGGTTGGCAGTGATTATGGTTGGGATTGCAATGGCGAATGCGACCAGCACTTGTTCATACTTGTCCTCTCAACTGCAGGGAACTACGAGTGATGCAATCATGAAGAAGGTCCTCGGAGAATGTGCTGACAAGTATAGCCATGCTGCTGATGCCCTCCAAGCTTCCCTGCCGTACTTGGCCTCACAGTCTTATGACTATGCTTCCATGCACATTACTGCAGCTGCTGACTATCCAAATGCTTGCCACAATGCATTTAAACGCTGTCCACCCTTGGCTTATCCTCCAGATCTTGCGCGCAGAGAAGCTGATTTAAGGCATCTATGTGACGTCGTTTTGGGAATTATTGCCAATTTTGATTGGTAATTCAATAATCCATGCCAAATTATTACTTTTTCTGTTCTTTTTTCAAACCAAATCATGTCTTTCAATAACCCACTTTTTAGAACAAATTGTTTTTATATCCATTTTTTTTATACTTACTTTTATGGTTGCTGCACCCACCTTATTTTGTTCATCATGTTCATGATTTTGTTCTTTATGTTCAATATAAGAATAAGACTGAAAATGATGTTCATCATGTCCATCATGATTTGTGCTCAATGGGTTGCCAATTGCAGTCCTTCGCAAACCCAATATTTAAAAGAAACCTTGCAAATCCAAATTTCAACAGAAAACCCAATTCATCCCAAACAATGTTGACCCTTACAAGCAATATGAATTACTTGATGCACATTACCAATTGCAGACAATAATGAAAGATGCTGGGTAAAGGCTGAGAGTGAGTCAAGGTGGATGGGAGGTCTACAGTCATGGTCAATATGCTCAAGACTCGACTTTTCAGGTTTGATTGTGAGTTAAGACACGCTAATTCAGCAACAAATGAGCAACACTTGTCTCATTAGGTAAATCATACATGAACCAAATGAATTCAGTCACTGTACAAGAAAACTGTCTCAAAAATCTCATGCAGTTTTGGCCCTGTACATATGTACAAAAGAAAAAGATAGCCACACACTACTGCAACAATAGTAAAGAATGTGGAAGAAAACAAATCGATGATTTTTCTTGTTACAAAAATGTGAGCACCTACACCTTCAACCATTTTTCACATTATCCATGAACTTCCCTACCTCTTTGCCCGTACCTGAACCAGAAACCTGGGCTTCTACAAAACTGCATTAACATGAAACGCCCAGGGATGAGAGAGAGTACTAATTAGTTAAAGCGCATGGAAAGACAAGATAAATGCCTTAAAACATGAAACGTAGGGAAAACGAATACACACTTGTGATAGCTAGAACTGGTTATGTTGCTTTTGTAGTATTGAACTGAGATTAAACCTTCAGTTGTTCGAACTGCTGGCTTAGGAGACCCTTCTATACTCACATTTGGACCACTTCTGGAGGTTATCCCTATAGCAAAAGTTCAACAAACATGCAAATGTATTTACAGAAATGATAGAGTTGAGCAAAATTGGGTTATGAAGTGTTGAAATCTCACAAAATAAAAACATACAGATTTAACAATCAACTCATTGAATCACAGAATTATTTCACTTAACAAAAAATGGAAAATTCTACTCTTCTCACCCTGCTTTTCTACATGATAAAGGACTGAGGACAGTTTTAAGACCATGATGGTTATTTCGTCATCATTTCTGATGTGGATCCAATGTCATTATTAAAAAAAACCTAGGGTATTGGAGGAGAAGGATGATGAAGTAATGAGATTAAATAAACTAGAACTTTCGGTAAGAAATCAACTTAGCAACAACCAGGAATCCCAATATCATTTAAGTAAGCTTGATATGTAACATTTATATATTTCTGAGGGGGAAAGCTGTTGTTATGAAACTGCAAATGACAAAAACCTAGCAATGGATCACATTCTCAAAGCCACAAAGAGAATTATATCAAGTCTGATGTGGGAGGACATATTAAGTGTTTCTGAATTGGGATAAAGTTAATCCAATCAGTACTGTTATTTTTCCTTCAATCAGGATTCAACTTTTAGGAAGTTATGTTAAATTATCATATCTAGCTTATAGGCAACAGTACCAAATGGAATATAAATGTAATATTCATTGAATATACATAGAAAAGCAGAAAATGAAAGGAAGAAGACCCAGTTAAATGCTGAAAAAGCCAATCTACCTTGAATGATTATAACAAGGAAGAACAGTAGTGTGATGATCATGGCTGATATGCCACTGTATGAAGATGATGACTTGGATGCCTTCGTCTTCTTTGCAGCTTTCATTTGTTCAATTCTTGCACGCTTTCTCCTAGCGAGCTCAGCGATTTCCCTAACCAACTTCTGGTCAGCTACATCCAGTGATGGACCTTTAGGAGGTCGTGGTGGCTTCAAAGCATTCCTAGAGTTGGTCTTCCTATGCTTCTCATTCTCACACGCCTTTTCCGCAAGGGCCATATGGCCTTGACTCTGATCTTCCCCTTCAGAAATCCTTTCTATCAATAACCCCACATTCTCATTCATACCCTCACCAGATATCTCCGAACTGCTTGATGATTCACATTTGCACATTATTGATTCATTGTCACTCAGAAACCCACCCAAAACATTACTTAAGAATTTCTTTTTGGGTCTTTTGCTCGAAACAAGCTCCAAGATCGCATCTTCTTCACTAGTACTCCCTCCACTTTCAAGGTCTAATTCAAATTCTTTTTCTCTTGGAGCCATATGTACCTTTCAAGCAAACTATAATGACCCTTTGAGCTCAAATGAAGTTTCAAGAACACCCTTTTAGGTTATGGCTTAATATGTAATTGTATGTTGATTATAATCCCAGAACACTCAAAGACCCACATTATACCCTCAAGAACTATTAGAATTCTGCAAAGGAAATCAGAATTGCCTCATTTATTTCCACAACCACCAAATTTCAATGTTTACAGGAAAAAAAGTATATAGATACATGGTGATCTGTTTAAACACGTGTAAACAAAATTATCAAATGTTAGCAAACTATGAACCACAGATTGAAACCCCTAATTTGATAAGACCCAGCTGAAGCTCACAAGTCAAAATGCAACTCAAAAAACATTGTTGGTTGCCATACCCACAAACCCATAAATAAAACAGAAACAGTACTAAAAACGGTCATTTCATAGTAGAACTGTAGAAGTAGAAGTACCCGAAAAAACAAAAACTGATTGAGCAGAAACTTGTTTCCAGGAAACAAAAATGAATAAAAAAGCCAAAAAAAAAATATCAAATGAAAAATAGGTGGTACCTTTGGTGAAGGAGAAGAACCCCGAAACGGCGAACCCGATGGTTTGGTTTGGTCCGCGCGCACATAGAGTCACACGACAGGAATCATTTCTTCTTCAAAATATGAAAAATATATTTTTATTATTTTGTGTTTTTGTTTGATAATGACTGCGGAAAATTAAAAGACTTAGAGGAAGGACGTGTTAGCCGTTTGGTGAAGTCAAGGGGCGGCAACGGCTGATTCCTGGTTTGTGGTTTTTGACGTGTTCAAGATTCATAAGCTTGGGTTGGGCCCACCCACGAAGTAGCTCCAATCCAAGCCAGCTCCTATAATATATATATATAATTATATATATATATTATTTTTTTTCTTCTTAGAGGTCGAGTAGTTTCTAAGACACGTGGATGAGGTCCAGTATTCACCCTATTTAACTCATTCCTACCACATTAGCTAAGGTACATTAACAAATCAAAAATTAATTCTTTAATTGCTATTAAATGCAACTATTAACCAGGAGATGATGGAATTATATACTATCATAGCATTCGATGTCAAAATTGAACGATACAAGAGTTTGGGTTCGATAGCACAAAAGGGAATTTGGTCGACGTTATACGTCGTTAAAACGTTTTTCAGTTTTGCCACGTGTTGAAATTTCATTAGTTAGTAACACCATGTGTCACGTATGACTTTGCATGTAGTTCGGTGACAGTATTCTATATCTGGAGGTATTGAGGGATTGACTATTGAGTAGCCTAGTGAACAGTGAATCAGGAACCCCTCTGGTACATATCTCATGATTACCGAATCTAAAAGACTTTTCATTGCAGCTATAATAAGATGCCCCCTGTCCTAAGGTTAAAGTTGGAACCTAATCCATTAACCTTTACCGAAATTAAAAATTACTACTAAAACATTATGCGTGGGAATTTCTTGATTCAATGATTGATTTGTTCAATGATTTAAAACAGAAAAAAGAAAATATGAGCAACTAGAAGTAGAACAAATGCAAGGTGCCTCCGATGCTCAAGAGTAGGCACTCTGTATGCTGCGCAGCTCAAAAGTATAGAAAACGTAAACAAAGGCACCACATTTGATACTCTTAAGATGAAAAGTCCATATCATAACTTGATGCATATTCTCAAAAATCCCAACACTAAAACTAGCCAACGGAAATCATGTGTCTCACTTCTTTACAAAAAGCTCTGAACAGAATAACTTAGTCACCAAATTGCAAAACAACAGACCGGTATCACTGGATTAATGTGCACCATTGATCTCTCCTCGATGTAAAACCAACATACTTACCAAGATTTGGTGCTCCCCCTATGCATACTGCTACACGATCTGGACCCTGAAAAATTTTTGGGAGCGAACTTTAAGCTAGTGCTAAATAAGCAAACAATAATCTGCAACACCACATTATCAGTTCCGACATCCGTGTTCGGTACCCAACCCAAAACCGAAAGATTTACAAAACTGCATTCTCTGTGGTTGCTAAAAGCATTCTAATAAAATTTCACCTCCACGTCACAAAGAACCACGTTATATGGTTTGTACCTTACATGAACTCGATGACTATAGGATACTCAAATCTGGGCTAAACTATACGGGTAAATCCTTTTAACTTGCCTGTAGGGTAAGACTACTCACCAATTGTAATTGCAGTTTACCATTCAGTATCGATTGTAACCTCTCCCATAATCCTCATGCCTCTGATGCTGGAAGTCACCAAAATTTTCATGAGGCCTTGAAGGGTAATTTTCCATAGGGTTTGGATACCTGCTCCTTGAATCCATGGTCAAATTGGCCCCAGCATAATGAGGATTAGCTGAGGAACCATCATATTCAGAATAGTTGTGAGATTTATAACCACCAAAACCTGGAGTGGCTATTTGCTGATGAGCCTGTTGTTGGCGCCTCTGGACATCAAGTTGAAAAAACTCCTCCCAGTGTTTCGCATGCATGCCCCTCAGGGTAGCCAGTTTCTTCATGTAGTTCTCTCTCATTTCCCTAAGGGCCTTTTATCCGTATAATAACAAGTTAGATATAAATTGTACAAGTAGTTCAATAAGTTTTTTAAAACAATTACGTTTGGTAAGAAAACAGGCATAGTAGCCGGAGATATATTAGACAAAAGTTTACCTCATGTTAAAAAGGTAAAGGATGGTGAAATACACCGATAATCACTTGAAGCAAGAAGACAGAATTAAAAGTTTTTTTTTTTTTTTCCCAGAGCGGTAAGGTAGTCCATACCTCACGGTGTTTGTAATTTTCCTCATCTTCTTCTTTGTCACGAATTCTTCCAAGCTCCACTGCCTCCTTTTTGTAGTCCAGTTCTAATTCCTCTAATGTCTGGGGGATGGCAGGGTAATCAAACTGACGACCAGCTTGCATGTCAGATCCTTTTTTATCAGAATCCCATGCATCATTTCTATAAGTAGGCATACTCTGATTATGACCATCATAAGAATTATATGAGTTACCCATGTAAGGGGCACGTGCTGGAGAATTTGAATGACTTGGACGACCTCTAGCTCCGTCATTACCATAAGCTTCATGAAATGAAGAGTATGTTAAGCACTTGATTCAAGATGCTAACACAGATGGCAGCTTTAATTCAACATACTATCTTATTATCCACAGAGAAACCATCGGCAAAATTTCTGAATATGCTTTCAGTATATGATTTCATTTTGACGACAACCCGATCAATTCAGACCCAACCATGAAAGTTACTTCAGAGCTGTACACACAACAAAATGCTTGAAGAAAAAAACTTACCTCTTGCTGCAAACAAGTGATAAGCAGCAGGCAGATTCTTTCATAAATGTGGGAAAATTTTACAACAGCAGGTAGGAAATTGTATGGGAACCTAACAAGCTACTAACATCTTCCTATGTAGACCATAAACATATCCTATGCTGTCCCTACCTTGTGGAGAACCCCTGGAAAATTTCTGCATGTCCTGACGTATACAGTCTTCAATAAACTTGTCCTGCCTGTGAAATCTTTGTTGAAAATGTGATCCATTTCGTGGATTCGAATGAGACCTTTGGGACTCAGAGCGTTGTAACCGTGCACCGACAGGGCTTCGCTCAGGTGACCTCAATCTGGTCACTTGAGAACTAGAACCACCCCTTTGCTCCCCTTCCTCTCTAATCACTTTGTGCACAGCATCCACGCCTTTTCTTAATATTAACCTATCCTTGCCGCTGACAATGATAAATTTCTCCTCCATCTTAATATTACAGCAAATATCCTTTTCGATCCTGTTTATCACTTTCTCAGTGAAAAGTGCTTTTACATGCTTCTCTCTGGCTGGTACCCTTTCAAAGAAATCTTGAGACTTGCGATTTGCTCCAAGCGTAGATGGGCACCCCTAGAGATTTGCCAAAATTCATTAACATTTTGTCATAAAGAAAACTAAAATCCTTCTATTATCATCAAGAACATAACCACCAAATATTTGCAAAGAAGATAGAAACACTAAGAAGTCTAAAAGTGGTATGAAGTTCTACTAGTTTTTAAAACCTTGCATAAATTTCTACCAAGACTACATCTTTTCAATGTGATTCATAAGCTATCTCAACTTTTTTGAAAGAAAAAAGGAGGCAGTCATTTTGGTTTAAAAATATTTAATACACACCAAGATAGCATGGAGCACTATAGATAAATGTCCATATGACTAACTAACCACAATCTAAATGAGCAACAATTTGACTAGTCATCATTAACAAATAATTCTCATTAATAGCAGCCTTGAAACACAGCCAATAAAGGTACAAGGTTTCTGTTCAGGACAAATAAATATCATGCTCTGTTGTGTAGGGGTGTTTTTCGTGTGTGAGTGCAGATGCAGACATTGGGAACCCTATCCCAATAATAAAACTTAAAATTAGGCCATTAACATATCTAGTATGTGTGTATACAAAATCGGGAAAGGTAAAAGCAAAATCAAATTATCAATAAATATGAACTACAAATCTAGCAGACCACACAACTCCCAGGCCAGACACAGCTTCCAATCATCAAGTCAATTAAAAGATGGTCTAAGATATGCCAACATTAACACAAGGATGAGACATAAAGAATGTAATGATTTCCTCAATACTGTCTAGCAAACGTTCTCAACCCCTTAACAAAAAAAGGGTGTTTTATACTATCATCAATTGCAAAATGCTTGTCCATGTGTGTATAAGAGAGAGGTTTTGTATAAAGATGACCAAATATTAGAAAACTAGAAGTAAACAAAGCAATCTAAATGTACCTGCGTAAAGTGACCTGATTCTCCGCAGATTTTGCAAATCATTTCCTCTTCCTTTCTCTTCTTCCAGTTCCTCTCAGTAGCTTTTGACTTAGCCTCCCAAACCTTAGCTTCTCGGCTGGTGAAATCAGTTGGGACAGCATTGGGGTCACGAGGCTCCTCTTCCTCATCAGACCCGGCAAGAGACCTTTTATTTGGTTTTGCCCTATCTTGTGTGTTTGTGGCGTTTGACCCAGGAGGGCCAGTGTACTCCTTGTATAGTTCGCTAAAATCATCATCAATATCGGGGTCTGGTCTCGTTTCCATCGAATGAATTCTGACATTGCCCAATACAAGCCAACCAAACGTTATCAATATCCTCCCGCCATCAATTACAAACAAGAGAATAAAAAATATCTAGACTTTAACACATTCCCAGACGGTCCATTCCCAAACACCGTCTTATTGATATAGAAGTGACCCAATTCAAAATTCGATCAAGTTCACATACTAAGCAAAAAACTTGAATAAATTTATAAGCAAGTATCAACAATCAACGATAACAATGATAACAGGGTCTTTTTGTCTAGGCAGAAAATTCTTCATGAAAATGAAAGAAAATTAAAAGGAAATTAATAGCATAATAGGTCAAATTAGTGGCGGAGTGGAAATGTTTGAATAAATTACAAAAGGAGAGGATTAAATCTGGTGTATGGAAGGGTGTTGCTGTGGGAGAAGCAGACGAAGAAGACGAAGATAAAATGTTACCTGAAGAGTGAAGAGAGTGGAGGCGCAAGCAGAGGTATGTTCTTTTTGAACGCCGACGACGATAAGCCAAGTAGGCCCAGGGATAGGGCTGGGTTTAGTGGACTTTCTTTTAATTTCTATATTTTCTTCACATTTAATATGAAGCCTGCTATTTGCACGGCCGTCTCTACTCTTTACACCTCACACCTCTCGTATTTAAATTTTCTCTTACACACTCCCTCACAATTACTAAAATAACCCAATCTTATTAATTTCATTTAAATTTCTCCCTACACCACCCAACCCAAACATCACACGCATTATCAGTACGCATCTTTATCCCAAAACCAGCAAACACACCAACACACTAACCCCACCTCCCAAACCCAAACTACCGACACCCACCACAACGTCTCCTTGCCGTCAATGCCACCGTCCTAGCTGCCGGTAGTCCTCCTCCCAACCCCTCCTGCTGCTACATCATCTTTTCTCGTAACTTTTACCATTTCAACTTGGAGATATGCCCTAACATAAAAATTTGGATTTAAATGTAAATCTAGTGCTTTCTTGTCTAATTTCACTTGTTTATGACTCATTTGGTAG
The DNA here is from genome assembly GCA_003254885.1 of Purshia tridentata. Taxonomy (NCBI): domain Eukaryota; kingdom Viridiplantae; phylum Streptophyta; class Magnoliopsida; order Rosales; family Rosaceae; genus Purshia; species Purshia tridentata. The sequence continues at coordinate 4,508 of QANT01003994.1, read as the reverse complement.
TGTTTTTAGAATTATTAAAAGCGCTTTTAGATTAGTAAAAGCGTTTTTAGTAGCATTTGACAGAAATATATATATATAAGTGCTTCTGTGTTATAAAAGCACTTTTAAGGAGTTTCTTGAGAAGTACTTGACATGTGCTTTCATCAAGAAACACTTCAAGTATTTTTGCATAAACTACTTAGAATTTTTATAAAATTCATATGTACTTTTGTAGAACTGCTTCTAGCAAAATCGCTACTAAATAAAATGGTTTTTAGGAAGCAGTGCCAAACATGCCCTCAATTAATATCTTTTTCGTTTGTTTGTTTTTTAGAGTTAGTTTGAGATTTCGCAGGTCCTTCAGCATTAGTCTGCCAAATATCTCAAGTATATGCCGAATAAGAACATAATAAAAACATAATATTTAAAAATTCATTAGGTGGTTAACCACTGAATATGTTGATTTTGTTAAGTTGAAATTTGCCGAATAATTAATAAACATTTAGTAATGGTTCATTGAACAAATCGCGAACCAAAAAATGAAAAACACGAATAAGGGACGAGTGAAGACTCCATTTTTAAAATTTTGTTAGGTCGAAAGGTAAAATACAAGTATTAAACTAAAATTTAAAAAATAAAAAAGACATCTTATTTTTTTAAAACGAAAAGAAAATGATAGAAAGTTATAAATAATGAAAATAAAATATATAAAAACATAGTAAAAAACTTATTGACATATGTTGAGCGTGTGCCAACAGGTTAATATATAATAGTATTGTAAGTGTTCATTTATTATTGTTTCTTATAAAGTATTCTATTTTAGTGTTAGTTTGTCATTAGTGTTAATTGGGTTTAAAAAGTTGGCAAAGACGAGTCATTATTGTTAATTTTTGGAAGTGGAGGGTAAAAAGAGCATAAATGAGATTAAAGTGTATTTCACAAAATTTCACAAAATTTTTACTAGGAAAAACTACTGTGCATGTTGAGGGTAACGCCATTGACCGAATCCAACAAATTAATTGGAAATCGGCTGTGCGGGGAACTCCAGATTTTCCGTTCTATTGTCTTCTCGGGCTATTATAGTGTCCTCCTTCTTCTTCTTCGCACCCAAGTCTACAATTCTAGGGTTAGGGTTTCGTATAATATAATACCAGGCAGAGAGAGAGGCATTGAGAGTGTGAAAAGCTGGAAATGCACGGAGACCAACTAGAGTCCCAGCGCAACTCGCACCCTGGGACTTGTTCTTCTTCCTCTTCTTCTTGGCCCCCCGCCCCCTTCGATGCCCACCATAGCAACCATCATATGCACCCCCACCAGGTCCATCAACACCACGATTCCAACCATTACGACCACTTCAATCGCCAAGACCACCACCATGGAAACCACTCTAATGGGTCGTTCCATCAGGTGCCTTTTTCCGTGCGCAAAAGGGCTTGGCACCATTCCAATCAAGGACCTCCTCCAGGTCTTGTATATCGATTTTGTATACATATATATTGGCCTTAATTTCTCTGTTTGGTAGGTAAGAAAATGTAGGAAAAAGAATGCAACTGAAACAATAATACTTTCATATATTGCTAATGTTACTTTGGGAGTTAAAGTTCAATTGTTGAAGACATGTGAACTTTATCGAGTAGTGGGACTTGTAATTCAGTAGTGAGCATTTGCCCCCACTCAACTAGAGTTTGAATCCCCCTCCTCCCATTTGGCCTTTTTGTGACCAAAAAAGAATATTTGCAACAAATTAATCTTTTGCCTTTTACATTCCGAGGATGTTTCTTATCAAAAGTTTAGCAGAATTTGCTTACATGCTGAAACCACACTGGCATTTTAATGTCAAGTTTATTCGTTTATTTCCCCAGCTAGTGTTCTTACACCTCTGAGTTTCTCTTTCTTTGTGGTTTTTGTTTTTCAGACCACTTCGACCCCGGTCATGTGAAACTTTATGTTGCACAGGTTCCCAGAATAGCCACCGAGGAAGTTGTGAGTAATTGTCTCCCTTGAGCTGTCAAAATGTCTCTAGTGTCATTTCTTATGAAATTTCTTCTTAAGAAACTATAGTTTATGGTTGGTTTGTTTCTATTTCAAATTATTTGGTGTCATGAATGGTTTTTGTAACTGTTAATTCTATTTAACAAGGTGTTCCTTTTTTTCATGTCAGATTCGCCCCTTGTTTGAACAATTCGGAAATATTGTCGAGGTTGTTACTTTGAGGGATAAGAGGACTGGCCAACAACAAGGTAACTCAATTGGAATGGGGTGGGGTGGGTGAAGGATAGATTATAGGTCTTATTCCCCTTCTAAGTAGAAGAACAAAATGCAAATTTCTATATGTTGGTTTGATTTATATGAGTTTCTATTTCTTGGTTTTTGGGGGGGTTATCAGAGTACCTATCTGATCATGTTTCCTCTTTAGCTTACCTCAAATATGTAAATATATGTCCCAAGTTCCTCAGTAATGGTGCTTGTTTTTTGAAAGCATCTTGAATTATAAAAATTAGTGGTTGTTTTGGGTTTCTGTTCTTCTGTCTGTGGTGCTCTCCTTTTTCATTGTATTCCAACTTGTAAATGTTAATATGTCTGCCACTTGCTTGGTACTACCATTACTGTTTTGTTAGTATTTCATATAACTATGAAAGAATAATAAGTAAGCAAACATGTTTAGTGTTGCTTCTGCAGGAAGTTGTTTTGTGAAATATGCAACACTAGATGCAGCAGAGAGGGCTATCAGAACTTTAAATAATCAGCATTTCTTTCCTGGGGTGAGTTAATATGCTGCTAGGTGGATAAATAGATATCTAATGCCCTTGATCAATTTAATGTAATTAAGGTTTGCTGTTTGTTGAATTTGCTTTTCCAGGAAGGCATGCCCATCACAGTTAAATATGCTGACGGGGAAAAGGAACGACTTGGTAATTTCCTAATGCCTAAGGAATTGCTTGTGGAACCTTTCTTGATTGTAAACCAGCCACATGGTATCCTACATATTATATGGCCCTTTAGATTTGGGTACTTAACCTGTAATAAATATTAGAATAGGTCCAATAATTTTATTTTTTTTATTAGGTCCAACATTTAATGATTTGTTACATGAATCTATGAAATGAGTTAATATATTAAGAAAACATCGTTAATTCCCTCATAATTGTGAAATTTGTATAGAAGCACTCCTAAACAGGCCCTTAATAATGTTCAAAATCTAATGATTTTTGTTTTTTATGTTTTTTTGGTAGGGGTACTCGACAAATTATATGTTTGTGGCCTTAACAGGGAAGCTTCAAAGAAAGACATTGAGGAAGTACGCTCTACACTTGTTGAATTTTTAAATTTGTTATTCCCAACCTCAGCTAAATAAATATCCATATATTCATCAGTCCGTCTATAGATTTGATATAGATGTATTGTATATGTAGGCATCCATTCTTTTGTCATGTATGTCTTTTCTTTTATATGGATACTAAGTTATCATGTGCTTTACGCATAGTTCTTCCATGTAAAGAATAATGTTGTTCTTAACCCTTTTTTGGTTATATACTCAACTCTTTTCAAGGTTTTCAGATTTATATGGTGCTGTGACTGTTTTCTATGTCAGATATTTTCGACTTTTGGTCTTGTTGAAGATATCTACATTTTGCGTGATGACCAGAAGAACAATCGTGGTGTGTCCATTGCTCTCATTGTTTCATTTACAGTTGAGTTGCATGTTATAAAATCAACATGTTGAAGACATCTACATTTTAGGGGCTGATTATGCTTGCCTCAGTATTGTACTTTAAACCTAAAGATGTCCTGGTGCATCGTATATACAGTAGTTTAATCTCTGTTAGCTCATCAGTTGGTGTATCAAAATTCTGACACCTCTTTCGCAATTACATTATATGTTGTTGTTTTAGTGTCACAGTATACTTGTGAAAATCTAATGAAATATTTTATGAAATCCCATATTGCTATAAACCTGTACTGTTTTTCTAACTGTGGGTTATGCCTAATTTTTTTTTTTTTGTTTTTTTGAAGGAAGCGGATTTGTTAAATTTTCTCATAGAGATATGGCTCTGGCAGCAATCAAAGCATTAAACGGAACCTTCATTATGAGAGTAATGCTTTCTCTTACTTACTAAAATGTACCAATTATCTTATTGCACTTTGAAGGGGCATCTACTAGTTCAATTCTTTTTTTCTATGTTACTTCAGGGTTGTGCTCAGCCATTAATTGTTCGTTTCGCGGATCCTAAGAAACCAAGGATAATAGAATCAAGGTTGAACTCTTTTTAAACTTTCTTAGATTTGTGTGTAAATATGTAGAGTGCTTCTAAAGAGAGATCTCTCTTTTCAAGAAAAGAAAGGGACACATGTAGGGCCCATCTCCCAATGCCATCCAAGAATTCAAACTTTTCATTTTATAGGCTCCAATTCAAGGATGTTGCATACAAAATTTCAATTTGGTTGATTTTTGTAAGGATGAACAACATGGGGTTTATTTTCTTGAAAATATGGATGCCTCTCTAGAATTGGAGTCCTCCCCCCCCCCC
>QANT01003993.1:0-10259 GCA_003254885.1 Purshia tridentata | reverse complement strand
ATCAATGTAATAATAGAAAAGAACTTTATGAAATTCATTTGCTGGAAAGTAACTCATAAAGCCACCATCTAAGTACCTTGGAAAACTGGCCATACACTCGTACGGAATGCTGCATNAAAACTGGCCATACACTCGTACGGAATGCTGCATCGTACGAGCAGGGCGAATCTAACTGGCCATACACCTGCACGGAATTCTGCATTGTACAGGCAGGTCAAAGCTAACTGGCCATACACCTGTACGGAATTCTGCATCGTACAGGCAGGGCAAATAACTGGTCATACGTGCACGCAGAGCTGCCCCCAAAGGGCGAGGCACCGCAACACACGGCCCAAAGCCTATGTGTGTGTCACGATGGGTCCCAAAGACCTTACTGAACTTATCTGTAGCTGGGTACTCATAGGCAATTTAAATCCACTTTTAAGTTCCTCAAACCATGTACTCATACGGCAATTTAAATCCACTTTTAAGTTCCTCAAACCACAACTAATAAAATCCTCGACACAATAACCCTTTGAAATCCGATGTATAACAATCTCCAAACCCACAGTTTTAAACAAACTTATTTAAGAAATCCAGAGATTAAACTTACGAACCAATAATATTGCGAAATAATTTGCTCAAAGCCTAATTAAAACTCATACTATAAATATAACTATCATATAAATATCAATTAACTCAAGAAGTTTATAAACAAGTCCACTCACAGAGATAGCCTAGCTTTGGTCTCCGAATGGATCGTCTCGGGTCTCGGGGACGTCGCCTAACACGAAAACGACAACACGTTAGAATACTATTCAATTTACTATCGTAAAAACACGTGCACATTCTAGGCCTTACGCTCCAAAATTCTAAATTTAGCTATAGCCCATCTTATTTTCCGTCTCGACTCAAACCCGATAATTTCCTCAATTAACCTCCATTCTATCTAACTTGGTTGAGTGTCGTCCGGGTGTCGTTTCGACAACCAAAAAGTGTCCAATTTCGCCCCAAACTCACCATTTCTCCAATTTCCTTCAAACCAATTATTCTAAACCTCAATAGATCGTTCCTAAAGGTGAAAATTACGCCCAATTTTAATTAAATAATCGTAGACACCTTAAATTTATAGAAATCCCGAAATGGGCATAAGCACCAACGACCAAACTTTCAATTTCCTCAATAATTTCCTAAATTTCTCGTTCCAAACTTCGATTAGAGGTTCCTAATGACGGAAATTAACTAAAACACCCAACAATTTGATTCAATTTCAAACACCCATGCAAAACCCGAAATTAGCCTCAAATCCCCAATTTCAATCTCTCACAATTTCCCAAAATTGAACAACTATATTATAGGGGAAGGAAATCCCATAAGAAGAGGAGAAAAACCCACTTAAAATCAAGGAGATTGGTGCCGGAATCTGGCCGGAATTGACGAACAAATGGCGGCGGGCTGGGCGCTCTTCCGGCATCGTTTCGCGTCGGGGGACGGCTGGCTGCCGTGGGGGAGCACTGAGGTGGCTGGCCAGCGGCTGGGGACTGATTCTCGTCGCCTGGGGTCGCCGGAAATGGCTGGAGCTGGAAGCTCCAGTCGCGCACAGGTGAGAAGGATCGGGAGAGAGGGAAGAAGGAGAGCTGGGGGCGTCGGGAGGTAGCTGGCCGGCGACTGGCGACGTCGCCGGCGGGTCTAGGTGGCCGGAAGAGCTGGGGGTTGCGCCGGGAAGAGAGAGTGAGGGAGGCGTCGGCTGGCTAGGCTTGCTGCTCCTGTGCGTGGAGAGGGGAGAGAAATATAGAGAGAGAGGGGTATTCCAGAAATTTCTGGAATATTTAATACCATTTCCTCAAAATTACAAGTTTTCCCCTCACTTTGAACCTCCGTATTTCACAAACCGTAGCTCCAAACGACGCATGCTACATGTCTACGAACTCGTGAAGTCGAGCTCTACACAACCATGTCAAAGTCAACTCTAAAATTCGAGCAATTTAAAAAGTCAACCTTGAGCTCTTTTATCACGTTCAAAACTTTTTAACCGTAACTCTAAATCACCCATGCCGCATGTCAATGAACTCGTGAGCTCGAGACCTTCCTAACGGACCCAAGGTCAAAGCTAAAATCTTGCTAGATACAAAAGTCAACGTTGGGCCCTATGATAGTGTACTTGAAAGGTACGGGTCGTTACACATTGGCCATGGCTCATCATCCTTGAGTATTGAGTTGACTTCCATGATGCTTTTGAATCATTTCTCAAGACTGCGGTTGAAGCCTCCCTGTCAATATAGGTTGATCTCCTACTTAGTTGAAATAGCTTGGTTGCAATCAAGCTTGGCTACGACTGTCAATTAGGTGGGGTTGCTATACATATTTAGTCGTCCATGTGATTAATGGGCGTCAGAGCAATCAGCCTAAATATTACTTCACTTTATAATTTGGCTGAAATAAAAGACGGCCTAGGATAGAATTAAGATAATGATATAAATTATCTCAAACCTTTATCTTTGGATTTACTTGTCCGTTGGGTTACAACCTTAATCTAGTAGCGGCCTGAGTACTAGAATTCAGCCATGAAATTGCGATCTAAATACACATTAATTCAGACTGCACAAGATATCCATCACATGATATCAACCTAACTCACTTCAACCAGTGGATATCAGCCTAGGATATATTTTGGCCCATGGGCAAAATTTCAGTTCAAACATTACCCCCCAGTTTTCAAGAAGTTTGGCTTGCTAGCCAAAGTTTATGCAAATTATGAGTCGGCCTAAAATAAATCCATTGGCATTTCTCCATGGCTGTTATACATAGGTCGCAAAGCTTATATTTATATATCATGTCACTTGTGGCCATCAATTGTTCATGGCCATTATGTTCATATAGCCATTAATTGGCCTTGTTCAAATGGCCTTTTTGTTGTTTGTGGCTTTTGATTTGGCCAAGGACAAAAAATATTGATATATCCAACACTTGGACACTTTTCTAACCAAAGAAAAGATGCGGAGTTTGTACAAATAAATCCATGAAAAGAAATAATGATTTCGCAACCAGAGATACAATTCATACAAGGATATTAAGGAAGAAAAAAAGAGCAAATAGTTCTAACGCCAAATTATTGTTTTTTGGAAATTTGAGATGGCTTACCATTGCAGCTCACCAACCCCAATATTCAGTTTTTAGCTCTAACTATTCTTTTTATGAATTGTTGAATTCTTTTTTAGGAAATATTGAATTTAACTGTTCTTTTTATGAGATGTTGAATATAACTGTTCTTTTCGTAAAATGTTTGAATTTCTTTGTGTAAACTAAATATAAAAAAGAAAACTTTGTGATGAATCCACTCCTGACTCCACACCGCACCATAATCCACATCCACGTCATACACCAACAACAACAACAAATCACAGAAAGGTCAGAATGGTAATTACCAACCAAAGAGAAGTATTATAAACCCCAAACGTCAGTTTGCCACCACCACCACAACCCCCAACAACATCTCTCTTTTTCCTCCATTTCTTCTTCTTCTGCCCCAATCTCGCTCTCTCTCTCTCTCTCTCCAATGGACCCAGTAAACGATTGGGGCAACACCCCCCTGGAGAGCGTGGACCCCGAGATCCACGACCTGATCGAGAAGGAGAAGCGGCGCCAATGCCGTGGCATCGAGCTGATCGCCTCGGAGAACTTCACCTCCTTCGCCGTCATTGAGGCTCTGGGCAGCGCCCTCACCAACAAGTACTCGGAGGGCATGCCCGGCAACCGCTACTACGGCGGCAACGAGTTCATCGACGAGATCGAGAACCTCTGCCGCTCCCGCGCCCTCCAGGCCTTCCACGTGGACCCCACCAAGTGGGGCGTCAATGTCCAGCCTTATTCGGGCTCCCCCGCCAACTTCGCCGCCTACACGGCGGTGCTGCAGCCCCACGACCGCATCATGGGGCTGGACCTCCCCTCCGGCGGTCACCTGACTCATGGGTACTACACCTCCGGAGGGAAGAAGATCTCGGCGACTTCGATCTACTTCGAGAGTCTGCCGTACAAGGTCAATTCGTCATCTGGGTACATTGATTACGACAAGTTGGAGGAGAAGGCCTTGGATTTCAGGCCCAGGATGATCATCTGCGGTGGGAGTGCTTACCCGAGAGACTGGGACTACGCCAGGTTCAGGGCTGTGGCTGATAAGTGTGGTGCGCTTTTACTCTGTGACATGGCTCACATTAGTGGCCTTGTTGCTGCTCAGGTATGCATGTGTTTTGTGTTGTGTCGTGTTCGATCTTTTGGGTTGTTGGGTTTGCTGCATGGTCTCAGATCTAATGGCTTTTGCGTGTTCTTGAAGTTTTGTGAATGGGAGTTGTGTAACTTACGTGATTTGGTGCAGTAGGTGTTGGTTTTTATGTGAATTTGTGCAGATCTCTGCTTTTGGCTTGGGTTCCTATATATTTCCACTCGCATTTCTTAATTTTTTTCCTTTGGGTCATGCTCATTTCTTAGTCCATTGCAAATATTTTGGAATAATTCCACTATGTTGTGCATCTTTTTAGATCAAGATCTTGGTTGTGAAAACTTTGATAAATTTTGTGGGTGTTTTTTTTTCTCTCTCAATATCCCTCGTCTCCCTTCTTTTACCTTCCTTTTTTTTTTTTTTTTTTTTTTTTTTTTTTTTTNNTTTTTTTTTTTTTTTCTTTTGCTTCTTCTATTTATATCTCAAATTTCTGTATTATATATTACTAGTGCAGCCACACAGTTCTTGTTTCTTGGTTTGAGACTTGGGTCCTATCATGACTGGCACATGCAGTGTGCATGCAGGTTCGGATCAGAAATTGTGTTCTTGGGGGAATGAAATTGGATAAATTAATTTTTGTTTAGTTGATTGAATATGAATTAGATCTGAGACTACACAGTTAGTTTGTTTGGTTTTGTTTGCTTGCTCAATTTTCAGATCTGCTGATAGGGAGGGCTAATGTCAATGGATATAATAACTTGTGTTGTCTTCTTATATCTGCTTTCATTTTTCTACTTTGTTTTTTCTTGAAATAATATGATAAAGTCTCTTAAAAATGTAACTCTTGATTTATAAATGTGTATTTCAACATAAGATCTATAGCAGGCCTAAATATAAGTTTCAAATCTTAAGTGCATTTAGGTAATAAGTGACATTGTTATTCTTGCACAGCATGTAATGAGTGCAACTTGTTTGCAGTATTGAATTATTGGCCTTCCCATCTTTGTAATAGATTGTGTGTTTTTATTCTGTTTTTATGTTTTTTTCCCTTTGGTACAGGAAGCTGCAAATCCCTTTGAGTACTGTGACATTGTCACAACCACAACCCACAAGAGCTTGAGGGGTCCTAGGGCTGGTATGATCTTCTACAGGAAGGGACCTAAACCAGCCAAGAAGGGCCAGCCCGAGGATGCAGTTTACGACTTTGAAGACAAGATCAACTTTGCTGTTTTCCCCTCCCTTCAGGGTGGTCCCCATAATCACCAGATTGGTGCCCTGGCTGTTGCTCTTAAGCAGGCCAATACACCCGGTTTCAAGGCCTATGCTAAACAAGTGAAGGCCAATGCTGTTGCCATTGGAAACTACCTGATGAGCAAGAATTACAAGCTTGTCACTGGAGGAACTGAGAACCACCTTGTTCTCTGGGATCTCAGGCCTCTTGGTTTGACTGGTAAAGTGTTGAATTTTTTCATCTATAAATGTGATGATCACATGCATTTTTTTCTTTTTTTTATCTATACAACTCTGAATTCTTGATGATATTCTTCAGGCAACAAGGTTGAGAAGCTTTGTGACCTATGCAACATCACTGTCAACAAGAATGCTGTTTTTGGTGACAGCAGTGCCTTGGCTCCTGGAGGAGTCAGAATTGGTAAGAAATGCGATACTAATCAGCTTTGCTGTTGCGGTTAAGAATTATTATAGCCCAAGCCCAAGATTTGACTTTCTATCATTCAGTCTATAAATTGTATAGATGCCCTAAGTACATTTGTCCTGAAGTAAGTTATGGGATGTTTAACAACAGGTACTCCGGCCATGACTTCAAGAGGTTTGCTCGAGAAGGACTTCGAGCAGATTGGTGAGTTCCTCCACAGGGCTGTAACCCTCACCTTGAAGATCCAGAAGGAGCATGGAAAACTACTCAAGGACTTCAACAAGGGTTTGGTGAACAACAAGGAAATTGAAGAACTCAAGGCTGATGTTGAAAAGTTCTCTTCCTCATTTGACATGCCCGGCTTCAAGTTGTCTGAAATGAAGTACAAGGATTGATTAGGTATAGTTATCCAATATTTTTAATATTGTCTTAATATTTCTGGGCCTTTGGAATTAAGTCACCCCCACTTATGTTGTTCTGAAAGGAAAGAGAAAAAATCTGTCTTTGGAATTCAGTGTCAATGTGTCATAGGATTTTAGCTGTATTTTTTTCTTCAATATCCCATTTCAAATTTTAAGATGGTATGTGTTACGAGATTGAGATTAAATCTTCTCGGTAACTTGATTACCTACTTTTGTATTTTCTCTTGTTCATCCAACAAATAAACAATGGATTCTTGTTTTATTAAGTTTTAGATAGTGAGAAATGTGTTAATTGGTTTTGCGTAAAAGCTTTCGTTCCATTTTGTTTTTTTATTTGGCAGGTTTAGTTCCCTCCGCGTTGTTATGCTTGGCTCTGTTGTAAGTTAAAATCTATAATGGTGACTTCTGGCAAACCAAACCAAAAAAAAAAAAGTACCAAGTAAAATAAATGGTGTTTTAAGATTGTGAAAATAAATAAAAGGACAGAGAGTGATTTGGGTGGGTGCTGAAAGTACAAGCAAATTATATTGTTTGGCTTTAGTTTAGCCAAGTTTACAAATTTAATAGAATAAAAAGAGGTGGCTTGGTGTAGTGGGTACCGCCAATGTAATTGAAATTAAAGAGAAAGGAGATTAATGTTTTGTAGAGAGGAAGAAACCATATAATTATAAGCTATCGGCCCAACTTCTCTTTACTTTTCACTAAATTTCCTTCTATACTATCCACCAAACCTCCACTCTCCATTAAAAATTACCATTAAAAATAATACATATAGTTGACAAGCTTATTAATTCTATTTTTTTTTTTTCTCAAAACTCTTTCTACGTACTAGGAAAACAAAGGCACTAGGCAATCTGTTACCCTTTGGCCTCTTTTAAATGGAAGTGCAAAACATTAATATGCATGTAAATCAATGAATTAGTGTATCCAACTCTTAGTTTATAAGTTTTTTTTTTTTTTTTTACATCGGAGTAAATCGAATTTAGATCTAGTCTAATACTAACGGTTACTACCTGGGCTAATCTCAAAAACTTGGTTTATGTAAGTTTTAGACAAAGCCTAATTTGATTAGGAATAGAATAGCCGAATAGGATAGGAAAAATAGGGAAGAGATACTTCATTAGAAAGTTAGAAACTCCTTTACATATATTTCTTGAGCTGCAAGCATGTTTTTTTTATTCTTTTTGTTAAGTTATTAAGTTTTATTTTATTCAGAATAAAATAAAAAATTCCGGAAAAAGTTGAAAGTGGTACAGCGAGTCATGAGAAGTGATAGAAGCAATGATAAAACTACGTCTAAACATTCCCATTTGATCTACTGATAGAATTGCAATATCATCATTGGATTACATCCAGAAATCAGTCCAAAAACAAATAATCATAAGCAGTAAGAATAAACTACTTGACTGAACAATGTATCTAATGAAATTGGAAAATAAAAATAAACTAGTAGAATTAATTAACAATGGATCTAATAAAATGTCTTGTCATGGATCTTCACTAGATTTCTAGACATCCGGCAATGGTGCAGCATCAAATCCAAGTGGATGAAGCGAGTTAGAATATGAATTGAAACAAACGCTGCCACCACATTTATGCTCACAAACTTTTTCAATCTGACCATATTTGTCACCCACCAAACCGTACTTGTAGACATTGTTTTCAGTTGCAAATATCAAAGAATTCCCATTTATGACAGTGAATCCTGCAATAATGGGGTTATGCTCTGCCAACCCCATTGCTTTAACTCGGATTTTCATAATCCGAACCCATGATTCTGAATTGTAGTCCTCCAAAACCCATGCAGTGAATACAAGCTTTCTCAACCTTACCAAGCAAATTGATTGCAACGAGGTAGTTCCTTTACTTCCCCACTTGAAGATACTCATTTTGCAACTTATATCATGTGAGCCCTTTCTTGCTTCTTTAGGTACTCTTAGCCTCCTCGATGCACTGTTGTTGATATCAAATGCCATAATATATGGCAGATAGTATGGACTGTTTTTGACATAATAAGGAAAACAATCTGAAATAAAATGGATCACCCCATTGAGAGTCACAGGCATATCAAGAGAAAGAGACCTTGCACCCTTATATAATTTCTCCTTTTGCTTCCATTCGCCCTCCTTTGTTGAGTAAACTTTACATTCATAATAGTGGCTCTCCTCCCATTCTTTTGGTTCCTTAAGGTTTAGTAACATGTGATCCTCAAGCACAACTATACCATGCATGCGATGATCACCATCTGATTCATCTTCTTGTGGGATTGGAATGGCTTTCCAAGTCTGCGTTGCGGGGTTGCAGATAAATAATTCTTTGTTTGGACCAGTACTTGTACTGTTCTGGTAAACTATCAGACTATTACTTGCTGCCAAGATACTTTTAGTTTCTAAAAATCGAAGTGACTTTGGAGGTAAGCCTGAAGAGAGTTCTTCACCAGGTAGTGGGTGGAATTCTAGCTTGTAGTCGCAGTCATTGTACATCAAGAATCCTGAGTCATTCTTCAATTGCAAGTTATGAGTTTGATTTGATGCAAAATACTCTTGTGTTGGAATCTCAGACAATGATTTGCAAGCAGTTGTAAATCTGTAGATAGATTTTGCTGGTAGCCACGAGAATATATATTGGATTACGTCCTCCGCAAATTCCATAGCTCCTTTCTTCATACTTTTGGTTTCAAAACTAACTATGAAAAATTGGACAAGCTTCTTGACTTTGGCTATTTTTTCTCACAACTTTTGGTATCAAAACAGAAGTGATCATTGTGTCAGTCTTTGGCCTCTTTTATGTTTATATAGGTTTAGAAAAAAGCCTAAATGGATTTGGAATAGGATAGAATTAGTTAATTAAAAACTTAATCAGAAACTCCTATTTTGTTATAGGAATTGCTGGACGTAAGTAATGACTTTTCCTATATAGAACAAGAAACCTTACTCTATATGTATTTCTTGAACAGTTGAACTACTGGCATTCATTATAAAACACTGACTGGATTTAGGTTTTGTTGCTGGAGATGTGAAATGTGAGAAAGAGATATAGTCGTAACAAAATTGTAAAGACGATAAAGTACTCCGGAAAAATTGTATAGGGTTTAATTTGAGACTTTAACCAATACAAACTACATAATAAAAAATATAAAAGAAAAAAAAAGTGCAATTGGTAAAACGTAGAGTGCGAAAAATGGAATAAATCAACATTCACGTCCAACATTGCATATGCTAAATATATATGGATCCGGATACAATATATATAGATATTAACAAAAACACGGCATAGTTCAATTGATATAATCATCATTAAATTTGATAGAAAGCCTAAAAAGAAGAACAATATTTGGGTCACCCCTTGGAGGAACCTCAAGATCATTCCACCTCTCCAAATTGCAATTTCGACAATGTTGGTGCATAATCAGAACCGTTCACTTTTTAAATCACCTATGCGAAAAATCAACTCAATTAGAAATCGTTTAATTATATAATTATTGTCAATTAAATATAAAAAATCAACGATTTAGTAAAAATTCACTCTTTAACCGAAAACTATTTATTTTTTTATATAATCAATAACAAATTATATAACCAAACGATTTCCAATTAATTTAATTTTTTTTAGAGATGATCTTTAATAAGTAATCTAAAAAATAAAAAGTTTTGATCATGCGTCGGCATTGTTGAAATTGCAATTTAAAGAGGTAAAGTGATATTGAGATAACCCCCAAAAGACGACCCAAATATTATTCTAAAAAGAATGTTAAATTCATCACCCCAAAAATCCAAAAAGATAAAAATAAAAATGCAATAAGTGACCAAGAATTTTGGTGAAGGAATTTCTTTTGAGTGGTATTAATATTAATGTTACGACCCGTCCCTAGTTTTCCTTGTTGGATAGCCATTTAAAGTCTTTGAGGTGAATTTACCAATTTGCCCTCACTTAGGGAAGTTTTGGTTTTACAAGGACGTATATTTTTAAAAGAGTGTTTTGACCCAAA
>QANT01003988.1:0-23056 GCA_003254885.1 Purshia tridentata | reverse complement strand
GATTTGTATTTTATTTTTATTTTCAATTTATATAAAGTTTTTTAAAATGTTAGAATTTTTTATTAATTTTTGTACATATGTCAACTTATATAAGCAAAAAATAGCCACAATGACCATATAGGTGAGACATCACCAATTTTTTAAAATATGAAAATTTTGTTATTCATTTTTTGTTGTCAAAGTGGACAAAATAGCCCTTGTCACGTCAGCAATTTTGATTAACTAACTCAATAGACAAAAAATGGTTAAATGAGAGACGAAAATGAGTTGTGGGAGATAAAGTGGAACAAAATAAGTTATAGGGAGTAAAGTGAGGCAACTATGTTATTACAAGTGGTAAAATAAATAATAAGCCTATTTTATATATGGGTAAATAGCCATTTTGTTCTCCAGACTATTACACTTGTATTAGTTAGTCTCCAAACTTTTAATTTGAAAAATCAAGGACTCTGACTTTTTCAATTTTGTGAATTGAGGAATTTTCCATCAATATACACATTTTTCTTCTAAATTTATGTTTTTATAGCACTATGTAAAGTCCTTTTAAGGGCAAGATGGTTCATTTCATTTAGGCTTTACCTTTTTTTTCTCATGCATCATCTTTCTCTTCTTCATTTCTCACTATATTTGGATGAAAAATGTATAAATTGATGGAACAGTCCTTAATTAGCAAAATTGAAAAGCTAGAGTCCTTAATTTTCTAAATTAGAAATTTGAAGGCTAAACTAATACAAGTGTAATAGTTTGACGAGCAAAATGACTATTTACTATTTATATATTTATGTAAGAGATCTCTTTGGAGATTCACCTCACATTTTACTTTGAAGATCGGAACCATTCTAACTTTTTCAGTTTTCATTGACGGTGAATGAGATAATTAACAAAAACTAAAACGCAACTTCAGATGAGACAAAACATATACAAAGGCGATGGCAGAAATAGTGAGTGGGTATGGTGGAAGCCCTGACGGAGCAAGTGTTGAAGGCTATAATGAACCATGCTCAATTTCCAGTTGACTTTGATGGCCAGTTTCACCGGATGAATAAAGCGCTTGAGCTTTACAGGGACTATCTTGCGGACCCAAAAAATGACAGTAGGAGCCAACCAGTTGTGAAGAAAGCCTTGATGGAATTGAGGGAAGTGATTTATGAAGCTGATGATATACTCACAGATTGCTTGGTTAGACATGAATATATGAAAGGTGTTGGGTTTGATTATTATTGTTCCTATTTCTTGCTTCAAGTTCAACATTCATTCTTCATGTATAATGAAGTCCTGAAGTTGAGAAACATTAAGGACCCGTTTGGATTCTTGAATTTAGATTTCAAATTTATGCATTTGAAATCCATGAAATTGAAATCCCTAGATTTGAAATTCTATTGTTTGGATACAAAATTTAAAGGTGAGGATTTCACAAAGTATTTCAATTTTTTTTTTTGACAATNTGACAATTTAAGAATTGAAATATATGATTAAAAATAAAAAAAGTCGTCGGAATGTAGCCAGAAAATTCGCCGGAGAGTGGCCGAAAAAGTCACCGGAAAGTTGCCGGAGGTGGCCGAAAAAGTCGTAGGAAAGTCGGGGCGACAAGTGGCCGGAAAAGTCACTGGAAAGTCACCGGCGGTGGCCGAAAAAATCGCTGGAAAGTCGCCGGAGGGTGGTGGGTGGTGGTCACCGGCAATTGTGGCCGGAGGTGAGGGAAAGAGAGAGAGAGTAGGATGGTGGGATTTCAAATAACTAGTTGGAGAAGGTATTTGAAATTCATGGATTTAGCTCTCTCAAATCCATCTTGGATTTGGGCCAAATCCAAATACACTCCTTTAAATTATTCCAAAATAGGTGGATTTGGATTTCCAAATCCAAATCCAAATCACCCCTTATCCAAACGGGACCTAACAGTCGTATGGGGCAGATAGAGGTGAAGCTTGGCGGGTATTTGACAGCCCCAGATAACATTACGACACATGATGCATACCAACTTAGGGGAATTATGTGTCAGGACTTCAACCCAACCGAGACAGTTGGATTGGAAAACCATGTGGAAATTATAAAGGGGTGGATTCTTGAGAGCAGCGAGGTACTTCATCGCATAGGCATTGTGGAACAGGAGGCCTAGGAAAGACCACCATTGCCCAGAAAATCTTTCATGATGATCGCGTACTAGACCGCTTCGACAAGATGATATGGGTGTGTGTTTCACAATCTTTCAATGCTGAGCGTATTATGAGAACCATGCTCGAAAGAATAGAAGTTAATGTCTCTGGACTGGGTCTTGAACGGCTTTTGAGTAGAATTCAGCAAGAACTTGAAGATAAGACCTGTCTAATTGTTATGGATGATGTGTGGCATCACACAGATGTGGGTTGGTGGACTAATTTGTGTGATGTTTTGCCCAGACAGAACAGTTGCATCATAAATACTACTAGACATGATGGTTCACCACTGTTCAATAAACTTAAACCTTTAAAATCTGGTTATGAATCTTTATATTCTAAAAGTATATGCATGCATGTTTGCTAATGAAATAAAAAATTAGTGCTTTTAAGAAAATTCATATATGCATCTGACAAAGAGTTGTAACCAATGAATGAAATAATGACATACATCAGAGTTAAAAAGAAAAAAGAAAAAAAGACAACTGTGTCATATTCTTCGTTTTGCCAGAGGCATACATCAAATGCTTGAGTGCATTGTTTTTTAATGGGAAATTGCCTCAAATAACCCAAACAATTGAAGAAAGCTAATAAAGAAAGTAGATTAAAGAAAATAAATATTCCCATTGTAAAATATCGGGAAATTGCCTCAAATAGCCTAAATAAATACCAAAATGACTTTTTTACACCCTACAAAAATTTTAAAACTTTTCTAGCTTTTTGTCCCAAATGTGGACAAATATGCCCCCACCCCACCCACTAACGTCCATCTCTGTTCCAGTCAACTTCCACACTCAACCCGTTAGCTCCTCTAACTTCAGTAACCTCCCACTATTCCAATTAACTTCCAAAGCAAACCGTAGCTTCTGTGAGCTTGCGAACACTGTGTATGAACCAGAGGGGTGAGATAGAGAGACAGCAGTATGAGGAAGACCGATGTTGACATCAGAGCCGAGCGTCCGTGACATTCCCCACATCCCATGCGCCAGAGGTCCATCCCCAGCTGAAGGCCGCCATACCCAAAAGTGGGTCTGCTGATTTTTGGCTGGAAGGTCAGTTTTTTGAACTTTGTTGTTGTTGTTGTTGCATTTGAGTTCGAGTTTTGGGTTGAGAGAGTGGATGTTTTGTGGAGAGATCACTAGGACTCTCATGGTGAGCTAGGAGCACCGAAAGCAAGAAAAACAGGGATTAATGCAATATGCAGAAGGGTAAAGGGTCTTGTCTTTTGGTGGTGATCATTATTGGGTTTTTATATTTAGGGATGATTTGTCAAAATAGCATATGAGAATTGATCTGGGTTTGTGTTTTTTCACCCAGCCCCCCTTAGGTTGTATTTGACTCTTATTTGAGGATTGTAGTGGCCTCTCTTACTCTCGGTTTGTGGATGGGTAGGCTACTGTGTTTGGGCCTTTAGCCTTCCTATTTACCAAAAAAAAAAAAATAGCATATGAGAATGAAAATCGTACAAATGTACAATTACGGTTAATGTAGAATCTGGTTTATCTTTTAGGATATAGTACAGGATTTGAAAGATGAAGAAAGCTAAAACAATTGTGTTGTAAGGAAATTTCCAAATAATCCAATACTATCATCTCTCTTGAAGCTGTAGTTTATGTAGTTCTGTTGTTGGCTTTTGGGACTGTCCTAGTTGTCTCACAGTCATCGACATGATCACATTTGAGGGCATGAGATGCACTTATGCCCGACTATTATTGTGCTAGCAAGCTATGGAATTCTGTATCCACATATTGTCCCCTCTCTGTGTACACATTGTCCATTCCCTATCAACACATTGTCTACCCATTGTCCACGGATTGTCTGCACCATGTCTGCAATTTAATGTTTGTTCACATCTTTTCAGGAATATGTTAGGTTGTTTGAAGTACGAGCTGAAGTGCAAGTGCCCTCCACACTCAGCCCGGATTAATTGCCAGTCGCTGCTCACTGAGAGCTTGAGAACCTTAAGGGCCAGGTTCACAGACGATGAAATGGCCAAATTCCGTGGCAACCCTTTTTGGCACTTCCTTGATGCTGAGGACCGGCTAAGATTCAGTGCACCACTTGTGCACCTGCTGCTGCTGCTTCGGTGGGCACACTGTGAAGATGATAGGGGTGGTGGCATGGTGTTTATGCTGTCGAAGCAGCAACTTCTGAGGTTCGGGAAGAGAGAGTTTGCCCTTATAACTAGGCTGCGTTTTGGTGGGGAACCAGAAATACAGTTCAACGAGTACAATGGAGTGGAAGCGATGGACAACTCTTCCCGGCTGAAGTTGAGGTATTTTCCCCAAAAAAAGAGCGTCAGCCGTAATGAATTGGAGTTGAAGTTTAATACGTGTGAGGATAGCGAGGACAGATTTCAGCTGCGCCTCCTATATTTTTTATATTTTGTCCTCTTAGGAAGACAAAAGAGCAGCAAGATTGAGCTATGGTTCCTAAAGGTCGCAGAGAACCTGGAGGAGTTTTATAATTTTCCTTGGGGCACCGTGTCATATGCTAGACGATGGACTCATTTCGTGATCTGAATCTCCAAACACGGTTTGAGAAGGCTGTGAAGGAAGGGAAATAGTCATCAGAGTATGAACCCACAGGCTTCCCGTTTGCCCTCCAGGTAGCTGTTTTTTAATTTTTTTTTGCTGCGTTGTGTGACCACGTCGAATTCTAACAATTCTGAAAATGCTTTCACCTATTGTTGTTTTAACTCTTAGGTTTGGGCGTATGAAAGTTTTCCCAACTTCTTGTCCGCGGCTGCTGTGGTAAGGGTTAAACCGAATGCGGTCCCCCGCATATTGCGGTGGCGGAACTCTGGAGGCTTGACCATGAAGGACTTGATGAAGAGGTTGCTGGTATTTGATGAGGTTAGCTATCGACACTTTTCTCATTCATTCAATATTTGAATTAAAATTAGGGTTTACGGTCCTGTGGTCAATGAAGCGTTGAAAAACTTGTTTAGATTAATTCATTTAGTTTATTGAATTAATATAGAAGACACAGAAATCAATTTCAAAGTTTAGAATTTCGAGACTAGGCATATCTTTTATTTAAGTTAGTATCTTGAAATGTGTAGGAAGATTTGGACGTGCGGGTGATCGAGCCCTCGCCAACTGAGAAGGCTGCGGCATACTGGGATGAGAGATGGTATGAGGGTGAGAATGAAGAGCAAGGGCGTCATGCCAAAAACAACTCGGAAGTAGGCGGCACGTCTTCCTCCCTCCATGCTGCTCAACCCACCCCCCTCACCAGCCGCGAGACCCCTCAATGGTAAACCACCTTTTCCATAATACACCTGCTTTTCAGACTACCTGTCTCATCATGGGAATTTTGGTAATGGTAGTCTATGTTCAACGTGAGCGTTAATAATGTTGTACACTTCCTGTTTACAAGGCCTGTACAAATGGTGTACAGAAAGTAGACAAATGATAGACACCTTACTCTTATTGAAGGACTATACTGTCCTTGGGTTGTCCACAACCTGTCCACTGTCTGTATACCATATGTATTTTGTGTTTCAACTTTATTGTTTATTCTTTGAGTTGACCCTAAGGGTAAATGTCTTTTGTCAAGCAGAGATGATGCATGCCATGGCGCAGAGGTTTGAAAGAGACCTTGCCCAACTCAGGAATGACCTAGTGAAAGAGACAAGGGCCATTGTTAAGGCTGAAATGGAGAAGGTCATCGAGTTAGTGGTGGAGGTCAAGCGCATGTTGGCGCCATCAACCACGCAGCAGGATGTTGAAGGATGTAGTCCCATTGGCAGTTCCCCATTCCAGCCTTCGCCTGAGAGGAATGAATATCTTCACCCCCCGGGGTTTGAAAATCTTGCATCCCTCAACTTGGCAGCAGTTGGGGACAGCGTTGGTAGGCCATCCACTGGTGATAAGAAGTTAGAGGGGGAGGATCATAAGGGGGAGGATCATAAGGGGGACAATCAAGGTGTGGCTGCTGAACAGAGCAGTGATCCCATAGTCGAGTGTTCGAACGTAGCGACGTCATTTGTGCCAATCCCTGATGTTCAAGCACCTATGGCCATTGTGAACAATGACCAAGTCGCCTTGGCAAACCAACCGTTGCACACACAAACACAAACTCATGCAATGGCTGCCTCTCCATCTACATATAGCCCCAACAATTATGTGGACCTTTATCAGCACATGTGCAAGTTGGTGGCGAAGTGGAAGGATGATCCTCTAGCTTCCACTGACTAGGGCAACAAAGAGGGCGGTGTAAAAGCCATTGATAGTGTGGACATCATTCCGCCCTTAGACTTCGTTGCTAGAAAGCGTGGTGAGAGCACGGCTGTTGCTAAGGGTCGAGGCCAGAGGTATAAGAGGCGAGGTGCCAGATTGAAACCGATTTTAACCGATCCACTGGCGAAGAAGCAGAAGAAACAATAGGAGGCAATCAACTTTGATCCTCTTGGTCAGTACCCGGACGCGATCATGAATGAGCTTCTCAGCTACCTCCTTCAACATTGGGATGAAAACCCCAGGTATGTGTGTTGTCAAATTCTTTCCTCATGTCAAGTAAGGTTGCATATGTATGTTTATACAGTGTCTGGTTGTTGTTTGTTGCAGCGAGACATTGTTCGTTGGGAATTGTCTCCAAGTTGACCGCAGGTTCATGCATCAGCTCCTAACACCTGCATGCTGGCTTGGCACTGATGTAAGTTGACATTAATGTTCTATGCGCACCAAAACCAAACTAACACCCTACCGCTGATTATGCTACTGTTCTAACCCTCTTTTTTTTTCCATTGCAACACAGCATATTGACACAGCTCTCTGGCTGCTTCGGAAGCGGCAGGCGGAGCACCCTGAGACCTTTGGAACAAGGTGGACGACCGTTGACTGTTGTTTTCTGGTACGTGTATGTTGTTGTTGACTGTGGTCCCCGAAGATGGTGTTATGTTCTTCTAGGCTGCATATTCAAGTTGCATCCAGATATTGTCTTTGCGTTGTCCATGTTGTGTCTGCATGCTGGCCATCTAGTTGTTATAGTTTTTTATTTACTGGTTGAGCACTCACTCACATGTCTGACTATATTTCCTAAACACCTACTAAATTTGCAGTTCCTTATTCGATCGACACAAGCTGCCATCACAAATCACAGAATAAGGTCCGCGAAGACAAAAATATCTATTCAAATTGGGGTGCTAACCTTTGTCACAGGCATGAATCCCTGTTATGGCAAAGCATGGACTGAGGTTGACAAGGTGTTCTGTCCACTAAATGTCGAAGACAGGCATTGGGTAGCTGTGGTCATTGACCTTGTGGCTCGGAAGCTCTGTGTGTACGATTCATATGTGGACCTCCATGCAGATAAGAAGATATTTGATGCCCTTCAACCTATGAGTACGTTACTACCGGCCATTCTCAAGGATGCACTGTTCTATGATGCCCAACCCGAGTTGGGGTGTGATGGGCAGTCATGGCCAATTGAACGTATGCCCAGTGTGCCACAACAAACCAATGGGTGAGCATTTTTTATTTCTTTTGTTTATGATTTTGCTGATGTGCATAACATGTGTTGATGCATTCTCATGGTTTCTAGTTTTGAATATCTCTCTAATATTTCCCCTTTAGTCTTATATATAGGGGTGACTGTGAAGTGTTTGCGTTGAAGTTTATTGAATTGCTATCTGCAGGACACTCTGTTGACTACTGCACACAGGACAAGATATGTTGGTTTCAAGTCCAATTAGCTACGGACATGTATGTACGCGAGGCGATCATGTAGCCTGACCCAGTGCAGTGGTGATGTTGTGATTATAGGGTGTATTAGCAGTTCAGTAATTCACTAACTTTTAGATACCATGTAATTCACTAAACCTTCAGGTTGATGGCATGTAATTAGCTACACCGAGCCTTCTTTGGAATCCATGTTATTCAATCATAGTTGAAGTTGGGGAGTCAAAATCATGTCCAACCACAACCATGGTTTTATTTATCAGTCATTTTTGTGTTTGTGAATGGGAACATATTAGCTTCAAACAGAAGGTAGGCAAAATGTTAATAATAATTTAGGTCAATATAATAGTTGAGATTATCTCGACAGCTCTTTTTCGGCTAATTGGAAAGTTTGCAGACGCGAACAAAAAAAGGACAAAGTGGGAACACCAACTTGACAGGTGATGTGTTGCAATATTGTGTTCACTCATTGTTTGCCTGTTGTCATGTCTTAAGTCCTTATCTGCAGACTTTATGATTTGTATACAAAGCGCCGCCCAAACAACCACATGTATACAATATTATAGTGTTGGGGTCACCAAAAACCCCAACGCTTGAAGCCCACCCGAAGCCAGCCCAACCAATTGGGCCTCAACCCCGATTAGGCCCGCAAGTTTCTTGGGTGGGCCTACGGCCATCCCCTTGAAACCCACAGGCCGCTTAAAGCCTGGACCGCGTTGGCCTATATGAAGCTTGACGCATAGCCCGAAAGATGGGCCAAATTAGGCTACAATTTTAATTCTTATACCAACTTATATAATTATATATAGTCTTTCTTTAGAGAGGATGTCTGCAAATTTTAAAGTTTGTGGTCATAGACAAAAGGTGGATAATAGGCAGACAATGTGTGGATACAAAATTGCAAAACTTACTGCTAATAGATCAGAACTTGTTTCAAACACAACATTTGTATCTACACATTGTCTGCACTTTGTCGACCCTTTGTCCGCATCTGCAAAAGAAAAAAAATGCTTTCATCCTCACATTAGAAAATCCCTAATTATATAACTAAATATTATAAGAAAATATATGGTTATATATTAATTATATACAATTTATCAGTCTGCTAGAGATGATGGCCGCAAATATGAAAGTTTTTGAATGTGGACAATAGGTGGACAGTAGGCGGACAATAGATGGACAATAGTAGACAATATATGGATACAATATTTCAAAATATCAGAATTTTTGGCAATGTCTCAACACATTGTCCTGCATCCATCCAACTTTTGTCTGTCCTCTGCCCGCTTCCGCAAACTTGAAAATTTGCGAACGTTCGCACTTGAGAAAATCCCTATAACTTGTAGTCTTATAATTATATATTAGAATTTCTCAGGTGAGTATGACCGCACGTTTTTAAAGTTCGCAAACACTGACCGTAAGTGGACAATAGGTGGACAATGGGTACATACAGATGTGTTCGCAATTATGATTTGTTAAAGCAAGTTTTGCAATTTTATATCCACATAGTGTCCGCTTATTGTCCACACTCTGTTTGCGTCCGCAAACATTTAAATTTGTTGGCCTTCTCTATATAGAATGACTGATTATGAATTTGTATACATAAGTTATAACATACTTATATGTTTTCTCACGTGATGATGACGAAATTTTTTTTGGCGATGCTGATAGAGTGTGGACACAGATGATGTTTTGCAACAATTGTTGTCATATCCATACATTGTCCTCCTATTGTCTACCTGTTGTCCTTTTCCACACACTTTTTGTCTAATTTGCGGGCATCCGCTCCAAAGAAGAACTGATAAGTTATCAACTTCATAAGTTATAATTTATACGTATTATTTAATCTACCAATCAAATAATCAATTACCCAATTGAAAGTTTGACACTCAATTACTCTTCAATTAGTCAATTACTCAATCGAACATTGAAGCCCTCATCGCATCCATTAAAACCCCAACTATACCAAAATTAGTCAGTACCCCAATTGCCCAAACCCCAATCCCCCACACCCTAATTGCCCAATCTTCCAAACCCCAATCTTCCAATTGTTAAGGGTTTAGGCCCTTCCGTAAACATTATACACTAAAGGGATTTTCTCAGGTGAGGATGATTGCACTTTTTAAAGTTTGCAGACATGGACAGAGGGTGAACAATAGGTGGACAATGTGTGGATACAAAATTGCAAACTTGCTGCAACAAATAATAACTTGTTGCAAACACATCATCTATGTCCACACATTGTCCGCCTATTGTCTACCATCCGTTCGCGTCCGCGAACTTTAAAAAGTGTAATCATCCTCTATAGAGAAGGACTGATACACTAAAAGTATTATTTTGTGTGTATATATATGATCCGCAAATTGATGTGGCCCAATCTGTATAAAGTTGTTAAGTTTGGGGTAAATTAAATATAGAGATATTTTTTAGGATCATTTGTATTTAATGTTCATGCGATGAATATCAAAAAAAAAGCCAAACTGGACCAAAATACCGTTTGGCCCTAACTCGACCCGGGCCAAAAACCTGTAAGGCTGAAGCCTGAGGAATACATGGAGTTGTGTTTTTAGGCCCGAAGCTAGGCCCGAGCCGGCTCCAAAATCCTATTCGGCTCTTGTAAATGGATGAATATGCTTGAAAAATTAGAGTCGGGCTGGACTGGGCTATTCGGGCCGATTGCCGACCCCTATGATAACATATATTAATTTCTGTGACCAAATTACTCATAATTGTTGTCGTCCTCATCACGGGTACGACCCCAATAACAAATGTGTAGATAATTATTGAATATTTATGTTCTTTTGGGTATAAGGAGGTGAAGGAGGGAGAGGCTTCGAACAAATAGTAAGTGGAAGTAATTTGGATATCTAGTATGCAGACTAAATATTAAGTCAAATTGATACAACAATAGATATGAAAATTCTGCGTGCTCTGATCGAAATAGGCTACTCAAGGAATTGATGTCGAATGTCGAAGCAATTTTTGAGGTTCCAAAATTAAAAATTGGAAATGTTTTAATTAATTTGCACTTGGGTTGAAAAATTCCCCCGCTGAACTAGAGTGACTAGAGTCAGTATGACTAAACCCTTGTGCACTTGGGACTGGTCGTGTGTCATCGAACCATTGGCTACATGTTGTCCTCATGATGGCCACCCGTTGTTGTCACTTATGTCGTGTCCATATCTGCCTGCAATGTGCAAGCTCTGTTTGCCAGGTGTTGTGACAAAAGACAGTCATGGATACTAACGGAACCAAGGGCAGACAAAGGCAACGTCCGTCCACCTTGTTCAATGCTTTGAACTAGCCCAGTTATTGCTGTCAGTTACTGTTCCTCCCAAAATTGAAAGAGGACCAACCTGCAGCGGCGCCAAAGGCTCCCATTCGCGCCAAAACCTCTCTTCCAACTCCAAATAGCTTCCCATTGATAGCCTCTCTATTTATTTGTGGGTTATCATTTCCACCTTACTGCCAATCCAAGGACCCAGTGCGATCTAAGCTCAGAGGCCGATGCATACAAACCCATAAAATGGCAACAACTACAACCAGGTGGGCAGTGAAGAAATGCAGGTCCCATTGAGCTAATTCAGCTCTCACTGAGCAAATCCAGATCCTACTGAGGAAATCCACCTCCAATTGAGGAAATCCAGCTCCCACTGAGCAAATCCAGCTCCCAAGAAGCCCATCCCGTTGTCCCACCGACCTAGCGCTTGCACACCCTTGGACTCGAATGTGTTTCGTGGACTTCACTGAATGGCCTCCTTGTACCGCTCTTCAAAGGCCTGTGTGTGGTCTGTTAACTCGCTAGCATACGTATACTCAGCCAATTTGTCATGCTCATTTACTATGTTGGCATTCATATTGTGCCCAGCCTTTTGTACCATGAACAATCCATTGCAATCTATGGTATTAAATTGTGTGGGTACTTTGTCCATATCTACGCAATAACTCACATTCCCTGGCTGACATTGTCATTATTTATTTGTGCGATCTGCATAATTTGCGTTGCATAATGTTTACTCATGTCTTTCATGTTGGCTTGGTATTCGACCATCTGCCTAGCGCATAATTGTTTACATAACTCAATATAGGCATTACTGTGAAGAACGGCAGGTGTGGATAGACGGTGGACATACAGGTGACATGGCGTTGCCACTTTGTATACATCGTTGGTCACCTTTGGATTCATGGAGTGAACAAACAGCTACCATTGCATCGCCAAACATGTATAAGTAAGTTTGTAACAGAGGCATTCCTAGTCTCTAGTCCATGCTGACAATACATGGACACGCGAAAAACTTGCTACAACACATTGGCCGGACTTTGCCTACCAGCTATCCGCAACTGCCAACTTCTAAATTTAACGTCAACCGCACTTGGGAACATGTCATTACATCCCAGTCACATTTGCAAGTGTCATGACATGTTGACCCTTACATTTTGTGGCCTGGACTATATGTATGTAGTCTATGTACATGTACAAGTGTATGCATGGGTTGCCATAGCAGTCTTCTTCAATTTGAATGGTGTTTGTGGCACAGGATGCAACTTTGTAAGTGTCTTGCGGTGAAATAACACGTGATCAAAAATGGCTTCACACAGTTACTTCTATGATTTCAAATAAATTCGAAGTTACTTACTAATTTTTCCCTTACCAGTTCTCACGGTTGCTTTTGCCGTAACTTAGATGTTACGGACATTAACTATATATGGAAATTCTAACAAATAGACCAAATTAAATTCAAATTAACTATTGTTTAGATCATCGAAATATTTGTTTGATTTTTTTCGCTCTTTCATACAAAATAGGACAAAAATACCCCCACTCTATTATAAGGCCTGTAAAAATGATGTGCAGGTAGTGGTCAAATGGTGGACACGTTCACTCGTGTTGCAGGACAGGCCATGGACAGGGATGGTGGACACAGTAACTCGTGCTGCAGGACTACTGGTCTTGATTTGTCCACAATCTGTTCACTGTTTGAACACCATTTATACAGGCCTTGGAATGGGGTGGCGGTATTTTTGTGTTATTTTGCGCCAAAGAGCAAAAAAAGTCAAACAAATGTTTCGATGGTCTAAACAAGTCATTTTAAAATTAATTTTGTCTATTTCTGGGACTGACCCAAGTATATGATGAAACTTTCGTGCTCGCTAATTGAGAGTTTGGTCCCATTATGCTCTGTACACACTAACTGCTGCACCAGTCACACTTTAATTGACTTGACAGCAATCTGCATTCTTTAAAGCGAGTAATTAAAACTGGTTTACTAGTTTTAGACAAAATGGTGGATGGCCTAAATATCTTCGTTATCTGTTTGTCTAACGAGCTTATCAGTTATCTTAACCCCCTCCAGTCAACTTTTGTTTACTAACCATCCCCCTTAGAGAGCATGGCTGACTCCCCTTACCCATCTCCTCCCCAATCCCTCTTGACCCCTCAACCCCCCTCCAGCCCGCAATCCCCATCCGGCAACTTGCTTCCATTGTGGGATGCACCATCTCATTCCCACCGAGGCAACCCTCCGTCAGCTGGTTCATCCAACCATGTGTTCATCACGGATGAAAGCTCGGATGACGATAGTGCACCAGGTCGAGGTGATCGTGTGAACGATGAGGTTGCATGGTACCAAGATAGGGCCACGTGGTGGAGTGGTCGGGCGGCTGCGCTGGAACATGAGCTCGAGGAAATTTGCGCTACAATAGATGCAGTCACTACGGGGACACAACATCGCGATGTGGAGAGCAATAGGGTGTTCATGCGGTATTTTGATCTGGGATGGCTGCTGCACGATGCTAGAAAGCGGCAGCAGACGTGCAAAGAGGTCGCTGTTTCGGACTTCCAGCAATCGTCGCGGTGCAAGGCCATGCTGGATGGTGAGTTTCAGCGTGGGTTCACACTTTTCAGGTAAGCAAGGACGGACCCAATGCATATACTGTATATTTTCTATCGACGTTTGAAAATTTAAAGCCTCTTAGCAGCATGATTATTTGTAAATTAACCCCAGTTCACTTGAGGTGTGAAATAATGCAGCAGTGTTTCTTATCATCACATTTGGGATGTTTCCCATTTGTGTCCGTGTAGGGATTATTTGAAAAGTGTGCACCCTGAGGCCGCGTAATTGTGGGATGCTATAACTCCGTCCACTACCCAAAGAATGGTGCAAGGAGACCGTGGGCCTCCGGTGGGAATGTGATCCCCAGGTTTATGGGCAATGATGTCGTGCTTCTGTGCCCACACGCCCCATATGATACCTTTTGTGACCATCTTGCAAGTGAATGTTGTATATTGTGGGTGTTTTTGTGTTAGTTTGTTAGATGTAGGTAAGCCTGGTCTAGCTACTCGATAAAGGGATATGGTTGGAAATTTTTGTAGTTTAATATTATGCCAACTGTATGGGCACCTCGTAGTGCCTCGCTAAACGGCATCGGTTGAATGTTTTATTTGTCAGAAGTAGGGGATATTTGGGGTTTTTTTAACATGTGGACATTTTGGGTTTGAACAAGTACAACGCATGCATGCCATATAACATGTCAGTAACCAGACGTTCTTGTGATGCCAAATTGTTGTACTTATTACGAACACCGTAAAACAAATGAATGAAAGTTATTTTGGCCAGCTAATGGACAATTACCAGCCATGCTATGGACACAGCTTCACCAAGCTGGCTCAACTTGTGTGCATTTTCTCAAGTGCGGCCTTTTTTTGGGAAGCCGGGCATGTGTGTTGATGATAACGATCATTGCTTTATACTGTTGTGCGTCCAGTAAATATGAAATAGTTCAGTTGTTGGTTTCCATGCGTTAGGTTGACCAATAGTTATTTCCGTAGACAAACAGTAGACCAACAATGAACAAACAGTTGACAACTCGCTAGTGTGCACATGGGTTGTGTTGACCACCCAGTCGGGGTTATAATTTTGACTAGCCACTGAAAAGCCCACTTTCCAATAAGGGAATCTCTGCTACTTTCCCTATAATCCAATATAGGGTGCTCTCCCTATAAAGTCATGGTCCTACATCATGCCCATCAACTATATTGTTTACCTTGGTAGTCTCAAAAGAATGGAGTCCTCCTCCTCAGCCACTGCCGATTTACCACCCAACCCTTGTAAGTGTCGTCCTAGCGACCCAACTGCCCCACTATGTGACTACTGCTTAAGGCAGGAGGTGTACGGACCAGACTGGACATTGTGTACGTGCGATGACGATATCCTCTCCCCATTATGCAACTTCTGCATGAGTCTGCCACTCCCGGTGTTGACAAATCACCCAAACATGCACCACCAATGGATAAACCACATCCCGTCACCGAAGAAGCCCAAACAACCTGTGCCGTGCCGTTGCAAGCCTCCAAATGAACTTCCTTGTGACGAATGCGAGTTAGGGCAGCAGTTGGATGATTGGGAGGAAGAGCGTGCAGAGGAGGAGGATTTTCTGCCTCCCCATAAGTCTAACTGGTCCGACTGAAGAAGGCTCACCGTGCATGGCTAAGCCTTGTTGTTGTTGTTGTTGTTGTTGTTGTTGTTGATCTATGGATGGGTGCATCTCATAGTTCGGGGTTGTTGACCGTAGGGCAGTGTGATCTATGTATTCAAGTATGTAGTCATAGTGGGTGTCAAAAAAAAGGTCTTGAGGTGTTCAATGTTGTGTAAAATAGTGTGCATTTGCTAATGTAATCTACCTCCCAGTATTCGGATGGTTAAATTGTGTAGGTTTTCGTTGCCCACGACCTTGGCTAATGGGGATCTCCATCCCATACCCAAATTGAAGACCGTCCCCAAACTCATTGTCCCCCAACGTCCAATCTGTTCGGTCAGGGTGTTTCCAACAAACCCGAAAAGTATTTACGCATTAATCGACAGCTGAACATTGTCATCACATTGCCACAACAATCCGTATGTTTATAAAGAGGTTGCCCGATTTTAACAATTACGCTGTAGCGGACAAATGGAAAACAGGGCATTTTGGCTTTTCTACACAAAGACCACCTAGACTATAAAAGGTGTACTCCCGTACCATCAAAACTTTTTTTATGTACTATTTACCAACTAAAATTATCAATATGTGCCAATATCTCACCTCAGGTCAATTTTTTTGTTAAATCATCAATTTATTTTTTAAACTTTCTAATTTGCCTTTAACAACTTTTTTTTTTCCTTGTTATACTTGAGGGCAAATTAGAAATTTGACAAATAAATTGATGATTTAACAAAAAAATTGACCAGAAGTGTCACATTAGCACATGTTGAAAACTTCAGGTGGTATTTAAATAAAGAACCCTTTTATTTTTGTAATTACAATACAGATTTAGTGATGCCTTGTCCAGATTGAAGACCATCAAGTACTCCACTTAATTGGGCAGTGAGTTCTGTGATGCACGTCCACTCGCTCATTGGTAGCAGCTTCACTTAATATGAAAGTCAATGTATCCACCTACCTTCTTAACCCAGCAGCCTCCACTTAATTGCCCATTGATGGCAGCTCGGTATTAATATGAAACTCAATATGTATTCCCCTCAAACATCTGAAGTTGCAAGTAGGTGAAACTAATTTCACGTCCACCAAGCCAAACATCGTTGAACTACCAAACCTATGATCATGGCGGATAATCCTACAAGGTTGGGCCAGTCGTTCGGTTCCAATCACGTGTACCTGTCAGACTCGGATGTTGAACAACCACTTGCAGACGGCAACCGGGAGCCCCTAGAATGGTATCGCGAGAGGACCACATATTGGAGCACACAAGTGGGACACCTAAAGCTTGACCTGCGAGAGGCGAAGGCCGAGAGGATGCGTGTCGAGATGGATGAAAATGTCAAGGAGGGCAGGCACGAGATCCGGGTTGAAAAAATACAATCGCGGAAGTAGAAGATTCGCGCTGCTAAGGCAAAGATAGCAGCCGATACCTCCGACGCTGTAAACATGTTCGTGCATTCAGCAGAATTCGGGGCCATCAAACACATACACTTTATGAAAAGATTTGAGCTCTTCAAAGAATACATGGAAGTGTCTGTACCACAGGGTCAGTGGCAACATATTACCCCCCACATGGCAAGTTCAAAGTTGGGCAGCAACAGTGGGCATCCATGAGCATCACGCGTTGTCATAAGACGTATGCGGGAGTGTGGACTTGCTAAGGGTTTGGGTAAGTTGTGCAAATGCAATGTATGTTTGTGTTATTTTGCGCATCTGCGGGAATGCCTTTGGTGTGCAGACTTGGCCGACTTGTGTTCCTGTTATTTTGCAATGATGCAGATGTTAGTATGTAGGTTGATATTGTATGTGCTGTTGAGTATAAAACTTTCGCTTCATATATGTATATATGCTGGGATTTTCTCATGTGTAAACGACCGACAAATACGTGGAAAATGAGTACAAAAAGTGAGGATACAGGAATGCGAAAGTGGCTGCAATTGTTAATGGTATTGTATGGACATGTTCTCTATGGTCCGCATAATTTTAAGAATCTGATTGACACACTTGTTGAATGGAAGTTTTGACTAAGGGAGTCAAAAGGCAGACAGAAAATGGACAAAAAAATAGCATGGACAGCAACCCTACTGTTGAAAAAACCAGTGTCAACAATTTGTCCGTCCTTTGTCTCCTTTGTGTCCGTCGTTTGCAAACTAATTGGTTATTCAATCACCGTAAGCTCATAATGCAAAAATTTCCTGTCACATTTCAACTCGCAATGAACGCATTGCGATTCACTGAATATGTGATTCACTAAAGCCATAAAAAATTTGGCCTTACCAGTTTCCAACTGCAAACAGAACATTGCCAACTACAAATAATAAGCTTCCCATGACAATGATCCCATAACCAATGTGGGCAAGGTGCATATACAAAATACGGTAGTTTATGATATGTTGCAGTCAATTTTTTATTTTTGGTGCCCACGTATTGTCTGGACTTTGTTCACTTTTTGTCTGCGTCCTTAAACTTGAAAAAATTGGTCGTGATTGTTTGATACCCAGGGAGGTTGTCCCTTTCATTTGATTAGTCTTTAGTCCTAACTATAGTTAAAAGTTATTTACTTAACCAAAAACGCTAGGTAAGGGTTTGGGAATTGATTCGACCACCTAGGGGAGGACTCATGAGTGCTTGAAAATGCGAAACATTGTATTCTTAATTTAATGGTACATTCGCTTTACTTCTCAATACCTATATGCTCCTCAATGAGTTTTGTTATAACTAACGTTCCTGTACAATTTAAAAAGAATGCGGGTAGACCCCAATCACCTATGGCGTGCATGTACAAAAGGTGGTCTCGACCTGCCGTCACTCGCAATAACATTGACGACACGACCCTGCTGAAATGGTCATAATCACACAGTGTTTTGCTAAAGTGCATGTACAGTACACTATTCTACCAAAAGTCTAGTTTGCATAAGAGACAGTCATCATCCACTAGCGACAGTAGTCTATACGTTGTCACCTGTGCAAGCATACATGTCCAAAGCTAAGCTGAGCCGGAACCAACCAATCTTTTCCTGTGTACACCCATCAAGGGGCTTGCAACAGATAAGAACTCAATAAACTTCATGGTAAAGATCCCACAGTCGCCCCTGAATGAAAAGGCCTAAAACAATTTTTAAATGCGTACGTTAAACCGAAGGCCAGCCATAGGAAGTAATACACATGCATGGTAATACACAAACATAATAATTCAATTTATTAATGGCACGCTCACCTGTTCATCTGTTGAGGAACACCGAGCATGCGTTGCACGAGCCATGGCTCCCCATCACAAACCAACTCAGGACGGCGAGCATAGAACCCAACCTGTCTAAGAATGGCTGGTAGCAATGTAGACAGAGGCCGCAATGCATTCTCTATTTTACGATCTACATGGAGCTCAACATTCGAATCGTACACATATAGTCTACGAGTCAGGAGGTCAATGGCCACAGCACACCAATGTTTCCTAGAGATATTTAGTGGACAAAAGACCTTGTCCAGCCCAAACCATGGCTGACCTTAAGGTGGGTTAGAGCCAGCCACAAAGCGGAGCAAGCCGATGGGAATTGCTGACGGTTTTGATTTTGCTGCCCTTGTCTGTTGGGCTTAGGAAGCTGCGAACAACATAGTCACGAGGTGCTGCAAGAGTAGGAAACGACATATTCTGCAGCTACATTTTACCATAAGCACATAATTCACTCACCCAAGCCATGCAGTGACTAAAAGCATGCAAGTGCAAATGTACAGCCAACGTGCAGACAACGAATAGGCAATGTCGACTTGCACCTGTATGGTCATGCATATAACAAGACATTACAAGATCAACTACGACTTGCCTCTGTGCGGCAGCAGAATGGATACAATTTACAGAAGTAGCTGAGGGCTTGCAATGTGGTTTACACCAAAGACGCCTATGGTTTGCCTTGTTTGCCTAAACTCACTAGAATTTACAATAATACGCACACTATGCAGCCCCCCAGTTAACATATAGAGATAATAAAATTTTCTGAAGTGCAGACATCTCATTTTTAAACACTTGTGGAAGATAGACAAATGGTGAACAAATAACGGACAAACTATGGACACAAACTTGTTAAAACAACTTGTGAACATAGGTGGACAATACGTGGCCAACAGGTGGACATAGGGTGGACAACAAGTGTCGGACAAGGGGACAAAAGGTGGACTAAATTGGACCGAAAGTGGACAGGGATGGACAATGCCACAAATTAGAAGTTGAAAAACACATCTTTTGTGTCCACATGCTGTCCATCATTTGTCCATTATTTCTCTACCATTATTAAACTTCAAAAATGCTAAAGTACGTATCTGGATGAGGACACTGTAGACATAATATTCAAATATTGACACTCAACACGTACGGACGCTTACCGGGAAAACATAGTTAACGGTCGTCCACCTCGTACCAAAAACGTCCGGGTGATCCAAATGCTGCCTCCGTAGCAGTAACAATGCTGTTTCTATGTGCTGCAACACATATTTACACCACATTTCCAAACAGTGAGGCATATTAGGATCAGAATTTGATTTAATTATATGTAATTTGTTAGGTACAATGAGATTTTTAAAAAAATAAATAACGTTAGTTTACGTCTGTGCCAATCCATGATGTAGGAGTGAGGAGGTGATGCATGAACTTCTGATCAACATTGAGACCGTTGCCAACGTGCAGCGTCTCACTGAAATAAGTATAACACAAACCAAGCACTGAATAAAATATGCATATGCACCATATCTTTCAAATGAGAGGGAAAAGGGGTGTTGCAAATGGATACCTAGGGTTTGCATCCCAATAATGAAGGAAGGTGAAGAAGTCATTCATGATACCCAAAGCCTCGTATTGACCAGGAGGACTAAGCTTCATTGGCTCATGCCCCGTCTTCTGCTTCTTGGAAGTATCAATGAAAGGCGACTTCAATTTATTGGCTTGCTTCTTGGTTCTGAGGCTACGACCGCCAACGGCCATGCTTGTCAAATCTGTCAACGCAAAATTTGAGCAATTAGTGATGCCAATGGAATCATCGCCACCTAGGCCACCCTCTTCCTCGTCGTGCTCAGAGGATGCTATACCTGCAAGAGTGTCTTTCCATTTCCCAACCACCTGGCGGATTTGTTGGTAAATATCAACGTAGTTATCATCACAATATGCAAGGGGAACAGCCACTGCAGTAGTGTTGCAACATATAAGTGGGAGTTCCAAGACGTTGGGGACATTGTCTACTATCTCCTTCCACACATGGGTCTCATCTACTGCCACATATGATTTTGCTATGATGGCAACCTCCTCCATTGGATCGGCTATGGACTCTTTAATAAGAAGCTTGACATTATCCCGCTTCACTTCTTTAGTGGGGAGGGAGGGACTGGGGACAGTGTTTGCTCCTGCCAAGTTGTGGAGTCCAAAGTCTTCAAAACCTAGCAGACCATCATCTTCTCCATTGCAAGTGTGCACCCACTCGTCGGTTGACCATCCTGTAGTGGGATTCCCATGTGGGGCCTCCTCAAGAATCCGAGGTTCATCAGACATGGGCCCTAGCTGGGGGCCCCAACATGCGCTTCACCTCAGCCAATAAACCCTTCACCTCTTGCATTTCAGCCTTCACCTCAACCATCACTTCATTCCTCACTTGCATGAGGTCCCTTTGAAACCTCTCAGAAAATTCCTCCATCATCGCCACCTAAGAAAGCAATTAACCCGTCAGGTCAGTTAAAACGATAAACAATCAACTTTTTCAAAAGCTATAAACAAGGCCAAGTAGTGTACAAGCAGCTGACACATCATGGACAAGCCAGAAGGAGTAGCCAGAAAAACCATATAATGTGTCCACCATTTGTCCACTCTTTCTACATCACGTGTCCACACCGCTTGTAAACAAGCATAGTGTGACAGATTATAAACTGTAAAATTCAATGCTTTAAAATGGAAACCTGAAAGAGTTAACCATAGTGGTTAATCCAAGAAAGTTGAAATGATAACCTAATCAGTAACAAAACACTCTAGCCATATTCAGCCCCTGCATTTCAGATTCACAGGGTGATTTCACTAAATATATAGAAATTCAGGCTTACAAGAGTGGAGTCTCGTGGCTGGTTAGGGACCGTGAGGTGTGAAGCATTGGCAGCGGACGTTGTTCCACCTACTGCTTCATTGTTTTCAACATTTAACCTTTGCTCTTCAAGTTCAGGCTCATTCCATCGCCGATCCCAATATGCGACAGACTTCTCCTGTACTGAGGCCTCAATCACATTCAGGTCCAAGTCTCTTGCAAACCCACAGAACACCGCATTAGCTTCCTTATCCGGCAATCAAGCATATGAAAGTTGCAACCGAGCAATTAAGATAGAAAAAATTATATTCACGTGTTTTGGATAAAATGCAGCATGTTCAAACAGACACATGCAAGCAATCAGTCCATCAGAAGGGAGGTGCTACCATTTTATAAAGTGTGTGGACGAGGACAAAGTGTGGACACAGTGCAGACAATGTGTCGTCAGACAAGAGCAAAAGTTTCGACACTTCATTTGTCACTACACCATCAAACTATATATATATATATACACAAATTGTATCTGCTATATGCATTATATAAGCAAAATTGATATAAATCAATATTCCAAAACCAAAATAGCCTTAATTACTGTTTAGGCCGATTCATTAATATAGATTCCATTCGCAAGGAACAAACTCATTCATTCAATTAATCTGATTCATTGAGTGGTCAGCAACCTTGAGCCAAAAAATTGATTAACCCACCCTTGGGTGCGATATAAGCAACATACCAAGTAAGATTAGAGCCAATTCCACATTGATTAAAGATTTATTTTACTATTAGGCAATGTAGTCTCTAAATTTATCATAATAGGCAGATTTTTCGATCATACGACTCCCAAAAAAATAAATCAGATCAATTAAAAACCTAAATGAAAACATAAGCATGTAATAATTGATTGAAACCAAAAACATTACCAAGTACGACAAATCAACCAACTGCAGGTATAATAATAAATATTTGCAAACCAAACAAATACCAATTTAGCTTCATTTTCTGACATTAAAGCATAAGCTGTGAGGTGCACGTGTGTCATAGCTTACTTCATCAAATATAAGCACACTGGTCATCAGCTGCTTAAAGGACATGCCACCAGAGTTCCGCCACTGCAAAATGCAGGGAAGAGCGTCACTTAAAACTCTAATAGCATCACCGGTAGAAGACAAGTTGGGAAGACATTCATAAGCCCAGACCTAGGAGATAAAACACCAACGGACACTACACCAAAATTGAGCATCCACGGCGTGCAATTTACGGCGTGTATTATAAATATGCCGTAAATAGTTATTGTTTACGGCGTGCTTAGTTAGCGCGCCATTTATTTCATTTATATTTATCCATTTACGGCGTGTATAGCAAGCACGCTGTAATAGTATACAAATTATGGCGAACAAATTTTGTGCCGTAATATTAGAGACATTTAACGGCGTACAAATTTATTATTAATGGCGTGCATAATTTATGCCATAATTGAACTGATATTTTTCCTTACCCACGAAATTAAAAAAAACTTAAAAAGTTCCCTCGTTTTTATTTTGGCTTTTCAGATTCTGGAACTTGGCTTACTCTCTCTCTCTCTCTCCCCCTCTCTTTCTCCCACTCTTTCCTCTATCGATCTTTCGCCAAAACAGTCAGCCTAACCATATATCCATTATATCTCTATCTATCTTTATCTCTCCCTCTCTCT
>QANT01003984.1:0-33084 GCA_003254885.1 Purshia tridentata | reverse complement strand
ACCAATATCGAGGACTCGAGGAAAAAGCAAAAATGTACTGGTAAACACTTAACAATGGTCATTGAATGCTTGGCACTTAGTATGCGTGAAACAATAAAAGGAACTAATGGACCAATATTACGTGAAGTGGAATGATTAAATGACCTGAATGGAAATCTAATGGACCAATATTGGAGTTTAATTAGTTATAATTCTAAAAGCCATAAAGCTTTAGTTTATAGATGGTAAAATTAAAAGAACTGAATGGGAATCTCCTTTAATCTTATTTGGTATTCCACCGGCTAGCTTGTCTCCATTTACCCCTTTGGCATCTTGTTACAATTTCTTAATAGGGTGGAGATATCTCAACTTATTTATTACTCTTTATCCCACTAGAGTTGATTTTTTGGCGATATAAATTTTCATTTTATTGATATTTTACCTTCTCCCCTCTCTTATTGTCAACTACTGGAACACACACACACACACACTTTCGCTCAACATCTTTTTGTCTATTTGTAACTCTCTTCTTCTGCACTCGACCCAAAGGGGTCATAGGCAACTTTGCTACAGTTGTAGCAGCTAAAAAGTACAATTACATTTTTTAAAACTCTTCTGCCCGCGGCCACCATTTTGGTTTCTCTCTTTGGAATTCAACACCCGCGTGGGTGGGCTTGGTTAATACGAGAATCCCTCTAATCCAATTTTAGCTTTCAACTTGGGTGTTTTGCAGCTAAGGAAATGCCTACTTTTGGCTTTGGTAATTAGTTTACCTGAATGTGATGGTGGTACATTTTTTATTTTGAGTTTCAATTTTTCGTAAAGTATATGAATGAATAATAAAGATTCTACAAACAATTATTATATGTAATTGGTCAAGTTCGGAACAAATATTACATTGCCAATTTTCCACCAAAAAAAAAAAATCACATTTAATACAAACAATAATGACGCGTGCAACCGTTTACCCAAAACTGTTTCAACCAACGAAACTCGGTTGTCCATATCATTAGTCTTTACTCTTTAGTATTGCAGCAAGTACCTGCCGTCAGAACATCTTCGCGGATAACGCAAGGTTTTTTTATTTTTTTACTAATAAAAATGGTATTTGCTGACACGAGCAAGAAGTCAACCTATATTACATAAATATGCCAACTTGTGCAGCGATTGTAGGACTAAACTTGTACTACCTGAAGGTTGAATGCCGAATGGATTGGGTTGAAAAGGACCGCTCACACTCAATCTAAACTCCACCTGGAAACTAAAGTTTCCGTCCAAATACTTTACCTAAAAAACAAAAGTCCGTCCATATATTGAAAAAAAATAATAAAAAACTAGAAACTTCCTTTCTCTAACATCAATTTTGTGAGAGGCCAAAATAAGGAGTGACTCATCCCATCATTCACATTCCTTTTTATTTTTATTTTTTTATACGTCTCCATTATTATTATTATTATTTTTCTATCTTAAAACAACACTCTACTTAAATCATGTCCTTTGTCCATTGGGTGTTTTGTTTAAATTGTGTGAAAGTAGTTGATCTCACATCGGACAAACCGTTTGATATTTTTCTCCAAAACTGTTTTTTGTTTTTGTTAGTTATAAATATGGGAGATATAAGAAAGAAATTTTTTAAAAACATTTATCGAATAGAATACCAAGTAATCAGAAACGTACGTAGTCTCCGACATCGACATCGCCATCGCAACCACCTCGTCACTAATTCATTACTATTAGCAAACATCAGGAATGAAGGCCTTGAGAGAGCTCTGGGTTTATATCTGTTGATGCTAAAATTCTTGCTGGGCCTAGTTTTAACAATCAACAATGAATCAATCAACTATAAGCCCTCCACTCGAACGTTGCGCTTGCTTCAAACTTCTACGTCTCCTTGAATTGTTGAAATCTCCCGTGGGGTGTACCTGCAATAACACTCCGATGCCAAAATGAATGAAATAATTCCAAGTATTTCTCAGTATCTGTTTTTTCTTGCTTGGTTTCGGTCCCTTTCATGGGGTCGCAACCTTTCTTATATAGCAAGCGATAATCCTACCGTTACCTTCGCGCCATTTTCTTCCCGTTATGCTCCTTGAATACATTTGATCGTTGGTATTTTTACCCGAGTTCGTGGGTCATTAAGGTTGGGATAAAAAACGAGCTATGCTTTTAAGATAAAAGATATTACCGTTTTCAATTTTGGGTTTAATTCACGTGGGCTTTTCGGGCTTCAGTATTTGGTTTGGCTTCTCTTCGGCTAGGCCTGGTTATGCTTTTGCTTTGGGCTTGGGCCCAATCANAGGCCTTGAGAGAGCTCTGGGTTTATATCCTATCCACACTTACAAAGTTGATACCGTTTCTAATATTTTCAAATTAAGATGTAGGTTAACGTTTGATTGTTGTCCTAATATATTCAAAAAAAGAAAAAAAAAGGTGATGATCAACCAATTGAAAGATACACGTTTTGTTTGTTTCATTGTATGCACTGCTAAAAAAAAAGGGGAAAAATACGAATCAAATGACATGTGAAAAAGGCCAAGAATTGAATTGAGCCTGGATCGCACTGGAAAGAGAAGATGCCCTTTGTCTGGTGACTTGTCGACTCGGGATGTGAATGGTGTCGGAGAAGTACAAGCCTCATGAGCCTCACATCAAATTCCATGTCTCATGTCTCCCTCCGTGGAATGGAAATGGAATCACAGCATCTTCCTATAATCACATTCTGCAGTCCACTAATAGCACTTTAAAAATCAGCATGTTGGCATTGAAGAAGGGAAAACGGGCCCAAATGTTTTTTGGTGGACATAATGCGTGGGGTTTTATCTTTAAAGATATTTTGTGTGCTAACATGTACTTTCCGATTCCAATCCTTTTATGAAGAGCAAAGTATATGATGCCAGGAGCATTTAAAAATGTGTACTTCAACTTGTGTTGGACTACCCTCAGCAGCAACTTAACATGAGCTGAAAAATGACTTCTGAGGGATCAAAATGTGACCTGGGATGTCAAATTAGACCTTCAAAATAGTGAATTCATCTTCTTAGTTGGGTTAGTAGAAGATGGGGTGTCATAACAAAACATAACATAACATAACAGACTCCCTTTGCCTTCCAACTATGAATGCTTAGCATGCAAGACTACTCTTTTAATTGCTTTATTCCTTTGTAACCATACTAAATAAGCATCATATAACACACTTGCATGCAATACAGCAAGACCCTGATCATGCTTTTTTCTCCCACACGGAGTAATCATTTCCGGAAGCTGCAAGTTTGAAGGTTAAAGGCACAAGGTCCCCGACGTCGTACCTTGGACCAATCTTGGCTATGATTTTCTCATCTATTGCAGCTACATAAAGATCTGCATTGGATGCTAGAATACGCAGGGCGCTGTTGGGTTTGATCCCATTCCTGGATCTAATTGCAATGAGTTTAGAGATCTCCTCTTTCAGTCCCCAGTCAAATAAGACTGTTACAACATAATCAGATGAACAATTTTGAGAATGGACAATAAGTAATCATAACTAGTTTCACTAGAGCAATTGCCTAGCTCAGTCACGCACATAATGCGAAAAAAAAATTACGCATTTTGCATAATTATGGCTAAAATTTATCAAACACTAAGAGTATTTCCAGCTGACTCAGTACCCGAATTCGACGAATGATCGCCATTAAAATCGATCATCTTCATCAACTGTTGAAATTCGTCTTCTCCAATGCTTTCCCAAAAATCATTCTCCCTCCCAATATTCGACGTTGTTTCGATATCCCTCGAAAGCACGCAGTTACTAGTTTGCTCTGCAACAACCTGTTGCTGTTGGGTCTGTGCGGGTTGCCCCGAAATTTGTGGGGTCAACAATGTGGTGTCGGGCGAAAAGGGAAAATTGAGCTTCACTCTGGGCCCGCGAAACTCAATTGCGGCCTTATCATAGGCCCGAGCCGCATCCTCGGCCGTGTTGAATGTGCCAAGCCAGACCCGAGTGGCCCGCCTTGGGTCACGAATTTCCGCGGCCCATTTTCCCCACGGCCGCTGCCTCACTCCCCTGAAGTTCTTCTTCACCCTCTTCGTGGGGCCAAGCTTCTTGTTGTTGTTGTTTTCCACTTGAGGTGGCGGGAAAAAGTTGCACCCTAGACAGCCCTTGATCTTGCACACGTGGCAAGTGTCCAAATAGGATGGTACCAAGAGGGCCTCGCTGTTGGCGCAATTTATAGAGGGTAGGAGCGAATTAAAGTTCATGACTGACGTGGCGGTGGCAGTGCCAGACACTATGTTTCGGAGGGCGGAGACGATAACTGCGAGTTCTTGGTCGTGGGTGAGGCGGCGAGGTGGGTGTTGGGTGGGCGGGGCTCCGACGAGTTTGGGCCGCTTGATGGAGGAGTTGCTGCTGCGCATACTGTTCTTCTTCTTGTTGCTGGCTGGTGGGAAAGGCTTTGAAAATTTCAATTTTGTTTTCTGAGAGTCAAAGGCTTATGAACTTTATATACGGTTTGGGGGTGACTAGGCGGCCAGCTGTCAACACTGTTCGGACACGGTGCTGGGGAAGTGCACGTGAGTAATCTTGTGTGCGTCTCAAAAAGGTGCAAAGCTGGACACAACTCACACGCGCTGACGCGCCATATCGAATGAAGAGGTGAAGTTTGGCTTTTTCATCTGAAGATGTGACATGAAGTGAGACAGGGTTCCAATGTGGACCAAGAGGTCTGAAACTTCGTCCTCCATAAACTGCCAGCTGGCCAATGGATGGAGGTGTACGTATTGGAAGTCATTTAAATCATCATGAGAGAGAGAGAGAGAAAATGTCCTGAGATTTGTTGCCTACTACTACTAATACTACTTTCTCCTAATAGTAATTTGCTCATATATATGTCCTTTCCAATATACACGCTTTGCAAGGGAAAAAAAAAAGTGATGATCAACCAACTGAAAGATACACGTTCTGTTGGTTTTAAACTTTTAGTGTATGCACTGCTAAAAAAAGAGAGGGAATAATACGAATCAAATGACGTGTGAAAATTGAGCCTGGATCGCACTGGAAAGAGAAGATGTCCTTTGTTTGGTTTTGTTTGGTGACTTGTCGACTCTGGATGTGAATGTTGTCGG
The DNA here is from genome assembly GCA_003254885.1 of Purshia tridentata. NCBI lineage: Eukaryota > Viridiplantae > Streptophyta > Magnoliopsida > Rosales > Rosaceae > Purshia > Purshia tridentata. Next base: position 28,008 of record QANT01003984.1, on the reverse strand, counting down.
AGAAGTACAAACCTCAGCCTCACATCAAATTCCATGGAATGGAAATGGAATCACAGCATCTCCATATAATCACATTCTGCAGTCCACTAATAGCACTTTAAAAATCAGCATGTTGGCATCTTTGTTGTAAGGTTAGACATTGAAGAAGGTAAAATGGGCCCAAATTTTTTTTGGTGAACATAATGTGTGGGGTTGTATCTTTAAAGATCATTATGTGCTAATAATAGTAGACCACCCACTTATAGATTGTAGATTGTTTGTGAGATCAACTCTATTCACACTCATCAAGCCACACAATCCCAAGACAAACATAAATGTTACATGCTATTTTGTGCTCGTTATCTATTGGGTGTGTGGTTGATATGCGTTTGTCACATAACATGTACTTTCCGATTCCAATCCTTTTATGAAGAGCAAAGTATATGATGCCAGCAGCATATAAAAATGTGTACTTCAACTTGTGTTGGACTACCCTCAGCTGCAACTTGAGCTGAAAAAAGTGACTTCTGAGGGATCAAATGGGGACTTGGGATGTCAAATTAGACCTTCAAAATAGTGAATTTATCTTCTTAGTTGGGTTATCAAGGCCTATATCTCTAGTAGAAGATGGGGTGTCATAACATAATATAACATAACAGACTCCCTTTGCCTTCCAGCTATGAATGCTTAGCATGCAAGACTACTCTTTTAATTGCTTTATTCCTTGTAACCATACTAAATAAGCATCATATAACACAATTGCAATACAGCAAGACCCTGATCATGCTTTTTTCTCCCACACGGCGTAATCATTTCCGGAAGCTGCAAGTTTGAAGGTTGAAGGCACAAGGTCCCCGACGTCATACCTTGGACCAATCTTGGCTATGATTTTCTCATCTACAGCAGCTACATAAAGATCTGCATTGGATGCTAGAATACGCAGGGCGCTGTTGGGTTTGATCCCATTCCTGGATCTAATTGCAACGAGTTTAGAGATCTCCTCTTTCAGTCCCCAGTCAAAGAAGTGGTCATAAAACTGTTGCAACATAATCAGATGAACAATTTTGAGAATGGACAATAAGTAATCATAATTAGTTTCACTAGAGCAATAGCAAGAACTCAAATGCTAGGCAGTTCACATCATTTCGTATTCAGGCCATCTTGGAAATCAAGTTCATGGGGAACTTTTTTCTAGAATTTGAAGTCAAAAAAACTATTCTGTTCAAACAGTTTTTTGCTCCAATGCAGTGTGGTATCCAGTATGTCATGTTGTTAGACTCTGAATTTGGATCATGGATTTTAGCAAGAGTCCACCTAATTAATGGTGTAGATTAATAGTCTGACAACATAACATGTATGTCCTGTACAAGAAAATTTCTCCTCTAATAAATACCATAATGAGAATTGCAAGACCTCCTAAATCTCATATTGGCAATTTAACTCGAGAGAAGGCAAATCAAATTTTAAAAACTTACAATTGATGGGATCCCTGGATGAGTGAGAATGTAGACATATCCTTGCATGACTTTATCTGATGGAAATGGCCACAATTTCTGTGTGGAACCTGTGTCATGATTGTCTATGAAAGTTACACTCTTTCCTGGCAATAAGCCAATCATTCCCGGAGGCCCTCCGTTGGAGTCCTTCATCCGCCACAGTTCCCCTTGGACTGCAGCCTGAAGTATCCCTTTAGTAGTAAAATCAAATGCACTAACATCTCCTCCAGCACCCTCTACCCACCCCACGAGGTCTCGTCGATGGGAGTCCTGATTGTACGCTGGTTTTCCATCACTTCCATAAGAAAGGGAATTCCAAAACTCCCCTACTGAGAAACTAGGCCTTGTGTTTGTCACATATAACTTGGTATACTCTGGAGCATACCCCCTAACAAAATCAAATCGCCACCCACTGAACCCAATTTCGGTCTTTAGCCAATTCATCCAATCCGAGAGCTCTTTCTGGACCCTTGTGTTTGTGTGATCAATGTCAGGAGCAGCACCGTAGTCTAATCCAGTGTCAGGGTTCCCCTTGCCATCAGAGTAATGTGTGTCATCACGGCATATATAAGAAGGCCCCCAATCAAGGCGATCATCGGGGGTTCCTCCTTCGAAGATGCACCATATTCCTCTCTCATCTTTCTTCTCAGCAGTTCTGTGGTTTATAACTATATCTGCTATGCAATGTACCCCCTTGTCATGGAAGGCACTTATCAGTGTCTTCAATTCATCTTGGTTTCCATATTTTGATGCATTTATATCATAGAGCCTTCCGGGCAAGTATCCTTAGAAAATGGAAAGAATTGTCATATAAAAGTCATGCAATTGATGCTAATATAGCTAAACACCCGGCTTTCAACATTAACACCAAACATAATATTCAGGAGAAGATGAGAAATGTGAGTCTGAATTGTAAAGCAGCTATTAAAATCTTGCGATTGAATGACTCCACCTTCTCATGCCAAAATTCCTCATATTTAGAAGTCAGCTTAACAACTTCTAGCTCAACAATTTTATTTTAATTAAATTCTGGTTTGGAGTACTAAGAAAGTTCAATATATAAGAGTGATTTGAGGAGGTAAATACCTTCAGGTGAAACAGATTGTGAAGGTGGAGGAAGCCAAACATGTGTAATTCCAGAACTAGCTAGTTCAGGTATGGACTTTTTCAATAAGTTGTACCATCCACCTTCCTTCTTCGATGATGCCCAATTGAACCCCTGATCATTAGCCCCCAAAAATTAAGTTAGTACTAATTCATAGAGAGAGAGAGAGAGAGAGAGAGAGAGAGAGAGAGAGAGAGAGTTATGTACAAATATACCTGAAACAAGATCTGGGAAGCAATCAAGTTGGGTAGGAGAGTGATAGAGAGTAGCAAATAGATGAGAGAAACTGTTGAAGCATTCATATCTCCTCCCTTGTAATGAAAACCTGCTGGTTTGAGCGGAAATTTCTTTGTGAATGCCATATATAATCCAACAAGAGTTGCAAGATAACCACAGGAGGTGTGAAAATGTGACTTTTGGTAAGTGAAGATATGACTGTTATTTGGCATGAATGTGAAACGTGGACCACCAGAGACATACTATAATTTCCACAATGTGATTTTGATTCTCGAGTCTAGTCTCCTGGTTGGGGCCGAAGTTTAACCGCAATTGCCTGCGTCTGCTATTTTAACACATACATTGGCATGCATGGATAATAAGAGTTGAATGGTATTCTAAAAGACAACTCTGCCGTGTGCAAAACGTTCTACTATCAAGTATCAACAATTTAATTGCTTGTCCTCAAATTTGCACTAAGCAAGTAGTAGAACATGTGGCTTCTTATGAGTGGTTGGTCTCATCACGCCAGCATGATAATGTGGTAAGACCGTCTTAACCCAGTTCTTCCCTCTCTTTTTTTCCCTCATTTCTCCTATGTATTTTCTTTTTTTTTAATTAAAAAAAAACAAAAATATTACCAAACAAACCCTAGATGGTTGCTTATAGAGAAAATTTCATGCATGTAAATTACTCTGTCGCATTGAAGTTACAAATTTCAAGTATCCACAAACGCAATGCCATAATTGGACTTCCAAAAGTTCTTGAGAGATCTTTACAAAACCCATATTAAGTATTAACTATTCTAGATTAGGTAAACTTATCGTTTCATGCCACACTAAACTAGCCAGCCATTACCGACTAAATTCAAATCAGAAAATATAAAACGTAGTAACAAAATGGCAAAATTCTTAATTGCACACGTTTGGTCTTCACTACCACGCATGCAACACAATCATCACAGAACGAATCCCATGGAGTTTATGAAAGTGAGAGCCTAAAAAGTTGGAGAAGTGTACCTAAAAACTAAGCATGTGTGGAGTGAAGAGATTTCCTAACGATGCATGGTCATGTCCATTGTCTCGTCGCATTATTGGATAATATGATCAAATAATCACACCAACAAGCCAAGCAACACACACTTTCTTTACAATTAAAAAGTTAAAAATGAAAAGCCAAAAACAAGAAAACACACTTTCATTTCCTCTCTTTCTCAATTTTTTTCCCTTTTCCCATTTTTTTTTGGGCCATTTTTGCCCTTTTCTCTTTAATAAAAGAAAAACAAAACAAAAATAAACCCAAAATCACACATGTAAATCACCCTATTGAATTTATACACATCTTGTGCAAAAAGAAAAAAAAGAAAAGAAAATTATATACATCTAAGCTGTGTAAGCAACAATTTTAAGCCCTCAATCAGGGTTTAAAGAACCCCCTTTTGAACATTTTTTTTTTTAAAAGAAAAAAATTGGTAAGTACCAACGCCTCAAAGAATATATGGAAAGAATATTTTCTCTTTTCTATTATGTGAATCTTTCATTTCTCCATATAAAGACTAATCTCAAAACAAGTGATTATCCAGAGGGAAGAATTATACAGGAATTGCCTATTGTTTATACACCAAAAGACAACAAGATCTCCATTTAAAAGAGAAAAAAGTGATATGCCCGGCACTCCTACCTCCACATGTCTACCCATAAGAAGAATCAGAGAAAATTTGAAAATGGAAGAAATTATCAGCCCTTTCCTACAGATATTGACCACTTTGAGTGCCGCCATTAACCTACAAAGAAGTTTCCCCTGGCATTATCACAGCCTATAAATAACTTGGACAAAATATTCCGCCTAATCATCGTCATCTGAATCTGTAAACATGCAGGGAAAAAAATCTTCAGAAAAAGGATAAAGATGCTATCTAAAATCACTACAATAAAATTAACACAACAGACATATCTAAAATCACTCAAGGAGTACAGGATGATGTGGAAAGTAGTAAAGGAAGCAGGGATGAAAGATGATGACTAGGTGGAGTATAAGGTCTTTGAGGAAGCTAAGGTATAAGGGGCCTGGGATTCGATTCTCTGAGAAGGCCAGAAAGAGGTTTAGCAAGTCATCCCATAGTGTCCTAAAGAAGCTTCTGGATAAGACTTATTCCTACTACTTTCTCATGCCTTGTCTGAAGCAAAATGGAGGTTGAAGGGCCATATGCAGTTAATCGATTTGGATAACAATTATTATGCAATTCGTTTTCAGCTAAAAGATGATAGGCTGTTTGTACTAACAAAGGGGCCGCAGATCACCGCTAATCATTACCTGACTATCCAATGATGGAGGCCTGGATTATATACTGCGGAGCAGAACTGCTGTGTAGGTTAGGGTTTCAGGGATCCCACTGGAATTCTTTGATTTTGAGGCTGTGTAAAATAGGAAATCTAATCTGAAATTGTGTAGAAACCATTGGAAATGTGCACAAGGCTCCTAATTTGGGGATGGAGGTGCTTCCTACCCCAGGCTATTCCCCTCCCAATATAGTGCTGATGGCCCTTTCAGATTTTGTGCGTTAGGTGGGACTGCTGCAGATAGATGAACTGGTGTTCAGGTGGAAGAGTTTCAGGATGGCCAAACTGAAAACTCCTATCACCATACGATTGCTGAAGACAGTGATTGTGCCTCAACCTCCCCATGAGGAGGTTTTCATGGATGGAGCTTGATTGGCCTTTTGAGTTTTTTCTAAATTTATGAAGATTATTTGCGGGAATGTGAGGGGTGCTAGGAGTATGGGTTTTCTCAGTGTTTCAAAGGGGACCAAAGAATGAATCTTCTAGCAGTGTCTAGACCGAGAATCAGTAAATCCAGGGTTCCTAAAGTGATTATAAATTAGGTTTTTCCAGAGCTGAAATTGTAGAGGCTGTGAGCTTCTGTGGGGGAATATGGTTGCTGTGGGAGGAGAATCAGTTTACCTGTATGTTGTGGCTAATTCAGATCAGTGTATTACAGCTCTTGTGCATCGTGATGCTGGTATTAGGTAGTTGTTATCAGTGGTTTATGTCAGCCTTTGAATTCAGAAGAGAGGCTTTTTTGAAATTTTCCATATCCCACCGAGACAAGTAAAATGGAAATTTTCACAATGTAAGGTTTTATTAGATATTGATGTATGCAGTATGCATTTATCAATGGGGATTTCTTTTACAGGGGAAAAACAAAACACCCCCTACTAAATTCTTCAGGTCATTACTGAATCAATGAGTGTGTGTGTGTGAGAGAGAGAGTGAGAGAGTGAGAGAGAGAGAGAGAAATTATACTCTCCAGAGATAATAATATGGTTTTTGAAATTAAATTTCATAAGCAGCATAAGGGTTGAAAAGTTTAAATTTGTAAGCAGTATAGAATAAATGGCTTACCAGATCTTATATCTTCTCCAACTTTTCCACTATTTCTCAACTGTCTCATTATCATTGAGCATATCATCAACCACCAGTATATGTGGAAAACAAGCAGCATCAGTAACATTGTATTGAACACATAGTACAGTGATGTGTGAAAGCTCTTCGATAGATCCAAGTAGTCACAAAGGTCATAGCTGGAAGATACAAACCATAAGAACAGATAAGTGGGAGGAGCCACTGAACATTTAAATCTGGTGTAAAAAATGATTTACCATGAGAGCAGACCTTGTTGAGCTTATGACCCAGAAGGGGAAGTATATTAGCCGCAGTATGAGCCATGAAACTGCAAAGAATCCAAAGAGCACACTTGCAGCAAGCTCCTTCTCTGAATATTTGAAAACCTTCGCAGCTTCCATAAATACATCACTTGCATCATGCAGGGCAAGAATGACTGAGCCAATCCGAAAAAATCTGCAAGCGGAAAAGTTATTACTTCTAGCCTAACTTGATTTAAGTGAAACTGATGTAATATGAATTATCTAGATCAGAAATCAATACAGATAGTTAAAGGTATACTACAAGGGCCCAGTTTGTCCATTTTAAGAGTTATTTTATAAATAACCAAGCTTGATAGGTTAAGAGCACTCTAACACAAACAGGACCAGGTCTATACTAGCAGTTACGTGCAAACACATATGTGCCCATTTGTCCAAAACACCTTGATTTTGACCCACTGCAGTTCTATACTAGCAGGTCTATACTAGCAGTTACTCTAACACAATGCTAAAGCTTACATAAAATCAAGTGACTGGGTCAAACCAACAATAAAGGTTAAGAAAATAATTCAAAATACCTTCATGGCTGGTTTACATAAAAATTTAATAGACAAAAGCAGCTCCAGGCCAACCATAGCATCCAAATATGACAAGTTATTGCATGAGATCCTCCATACACACGCATATTATTAAAATTATATGCTTCATAGCAAATAAAATATTTATTGTACTTGCAGAAAGTCTGAAATATACCTTGTAATGTATGAGTACCCAATCAGCAGAACAGTAATTACATGATGAGACATCATTACTGAGAAATCCTTCCTTCGAGTCTCCCATATAAGGAGGGCAGCAATACTATAGGTGTAGAATCCACATTGACACATATAGAAAAGCTTTATGGGAAGCCTGCAGTGTGAAAGGAACAGAGTCAGAATAGACAATTTCAGAATAATATGCCTGTAAAATTCAGATTATGCTAAAAATCATCAAAGATCTAAAATTTTACATATTCAAGTCATTCCTAATTTTGGTACTGCCAACAAGAATATGAAATGCTATACACAAATATCTAGGAGATGACCTGGATCAAAAATGTCTCCAATACAAACTTTAAAAAAAAAAATTTGACAGCCAAGATTACATCCTATCAAATGTTATTCTTGCACTTAAAATTATATACTGATTGGAAGGCGGCAGTCTCTTAAATTTTATGTTAAGTAGTTGTGATGTGTTCTTGGACTTATTATGATGTTTTCAGAAGATACTAGGTAACAGGTTTTGCACGTGTTTTAAGTGGACATCTTGTATCTTTATTTTTATCCTAATAATAGGATTGTGCATTTGTCCTTTCTCTTAAGTTAAGATTCCTAACAAGATGAGCCTTATATGCAGTAGTCCAGAAAGAAGAGAAAAAGTAACAAAAAAGGAATTTACTTGTCATGTCCTTTAGATATAATAACAAATCCTGAAAAATTATAAATGCAATTGAGCCATTTTCAGCATTTAAGGAATAAAGGTTCATATAAAAAGGATAAGGGCATAGGTGTATTGGTCCAACCATATGAATTACTCACCCCAACTCTTGGTTTGGCCAGCCTTTAAATACCTCTTTTGTATCACTGAACCATGGCTCATGGTAGCCTATGCTGAGAATGCATGCTTCAACAGTGGCATAGTATGTTAACTTCCACATAGACTCCGAGCATTTTACAATCTTTGCTCGTGTGGGCTCATCAATCTTCAATGGAGCAGATCCTTTACTCAACAACCAGATGGCAAGCCTCTGAAAAAGAAAACATGAAAAACATATTTAAAATAGAAAATGCTGCATAACAGATTGATTGTTTTTTATAAGACATAACAAATTGATTGTTCAAAATTTCAATTTTCTTTTCATGCAAATCTATTTTCCCTCAATTGGTCACCAATAAATTGGATCCTCCTTAGCAGTTGTGATAGGCCTTGGATAATCCAATACAAGCTAAATTGAAAAGTTTAATTTAGCTGTAAAATCTAGTTATATGCTTATTAATTGATTGTGAAGTTGATGGATGTGGTTGGTGGATGTGAAGTTGATGAAAGGTTTTTTAAGTGGAGCAGAATTCAAATAGATTCATTAAGGCTAAATGCCATAAAAAGTGTTCGTCTTTTTTTTTTTTTTTTTTTTTNNNTTTTTTTTTTTTTTTCCTGAACACTAATATTTAAAGTAAAAGTGGCCCACATGACAACATAAATGCCTGGTCACCTTAACTCCTCTACTTTTCTTTGCAATTATGTAAAGATTCTTTGTCAAAAACAGTACTAAAGGGCAGACTCAATTTATTTTGAATTGCCAGTGCATTGCATAGTGATGCACATTTAAAAGAAGCTAAACATTATACAAATGTCCCATTTTGTGTCTAAACTGTGATATTAAAACTTAAAGTAATGTTTGCCAAACAACTTAAACACCTTATTATCAAGAAACAAAAGCGTCTATCCATCTAATCTAAACAGTAAGAACCTTTCAAAATGAAGCTAAAAATTTATTGAAAAGAAAAAAATAAAGAAGCCTAATCAAATTTAGCTTATCTGAATATCTAATAAAGAAAGCAAAGAAGGCCAAGATATACAATTCAAGGTTCTCTTTTCCTTTTCTTTTTCCACAGTTATCTCAGAATCCAAACAGAAGCGAATTCAAGATTCAAAGAAGGAGCACAACCAAATGTTTGAGCTACTTTTCAGTACCAAGAATTTTTAAGCAGCTAAAAAGAGCGAGAAATCAATCTTACGCGAAAGATGAATCTGTCGAGGAAGAGCCTGACAGCGAACGCGCCAAAAGCGAAGTAGACGGCGATGATGAAATGCAAAGCGTCTGGAGGGCTATTGTGGCTCCAGATCGATGCCATTTGAGCCTCGGAACCACAATTCGATCGAGAAGCATCAATCAGCGAACCGCTTCGACTTCAGGCCTCCGAATCAGCGACAGCAATGCATCAATTGCACGCGATTCTCCTCCATTTTTGCTTCTCAGGGATCTTAATCAACCCTAATTCTCTCAGAGAAAGAGAGAGAGAGAGAGAAAGAGAAAGAGAGATGGAGAGAGTGGATTTTGTTGGTTAGGAGTGTCTGAAATTGAGAGAGAGAGAGAGAGAGAGAGAGAGAGAGAGGGAGAGGAGAGAGGGAGAGGAGAGAGGGAGATGGAGAGAAAGGAGAGGGAGAGAGGGAGAGAGGGAGAGAGGGAGAGAGGGGGAGAGAGAGAGAGAGAGAGTGGCAACGCGGTAATGGAAACGAGGGATGAGTTGAGATCCTGTGGCTTATTTAGTATATTGAAGTCTCTGGTATTAATACTATTTATGACAAATGAGAATCATCATCCTCTTTCTTTGTCACTGTCAGGTAATTCTTAATATACCTTATCAATTTAGATTAACAATTTCTTACACCAAAAAACGAACTTTAATAATATATTTAAACTCAAGGGTAACATGTTAATTACATATTATGATATTACACAACTCTTAATCTCATCTCACATACCTCATTTTGTTTTTGTTTTTTTTGTGTTACCCCAATTGCACGCACATTGAGCATTGGTAATGATTACAATAATTGATGGCAAACTATTTTTGTTACTTAAGAAATTAAAATAAAGAGAACAATCGAATTTTTCTTTTGATAACTATGTTTGTTGTTGAACCATTTCAACTATTTTTCCTACACACATTATGTGTGCACTAACTGTTAGTCGTAATTACAGACTTTATTACATAAATGTCATTCATACTATTAGGGTTGTGCACAAATGCCATCTAAAAAAATAATTTGACAATTTGTCATTCAATTTTTCAAAATGGTGTGAAATTGTCACTTCCATTTACTTTCATCCATAATTCTTTAAATCAAGGCATTTTTTATTTTTTGCACAATCAATGGTGTAAAATTATCATCTAATCTTCTTAAACAATGCAAAATTATCATTCAATCTTTCAAAATAGTGTAAAAATGTCATTGGTTTAATAGGATTAGGGATAGAAGTGAGCATGAGTGGCAATTTTGCACCATTTTAAAAGATTCGATGATAAATAAAAATTGTTTCTAAATAACATGGGTGCACAACCTTCATGATAATATTTATGCAAAAAATCCTACTAAATATCATCCGGAGTTGTGTCATGCAAAGGTAGTTGGTCATCACCATCATGAAAAAACATCTATTCCCCACTACTCCCATTTTTCAAGTAAGAAACTCATTCTTTAAGCCTACTCGATGTCAAGCAAAAAGGATCCTCAAAACAAACATATGGGACAAGTTGAAGTCAAAATGAGTTCATTTCCAAGTTATCAAACAAGTTTCGACTTCTTTTTTAGCAATGGAAGAAGAATACCACATTTGAGGGGCTTGGCTATTTTTATTTCTAATAAAATACTCATATTGTTTTGGTTTTAAAACTCATAAATGGAGTATAGGTTTTGTATTTTCCTACACTTACTGCCCCTCATTTTGAATCATCATGAATGCTCAAGTACTCACCGGTATATTGTTTAATATATTTGTTTAAACACACTATTTTCAATTAATATTAAATAATTTTAATTATAATTAAATAAGTAAACGTTAATTTTAATTTTTTTTCAAGGATGGCCTAAAAAAGAAACTTATAGTGTAATGATTTTCAAACTTAGAAAACTTTTTTGAAAAGCCCTTAAAAGTTAATATTATGACTTTTTTGAGCTAATTTTATCAATAGTATTAGGGAGATTAGATTTTGGTGGTAAGCCTGGTAGGTGATAAATTGATAATGCACCCAACAAAAAAAACCGTGTAATTTTCCCAACAAACGGTTGTAGACTTGTAGTTGGGCGTTGCCGCGTTATTGGGCCCATGATTTTGCAGCCTCCAAATATGAAATGTTTCTCCTTTGACCTTTCTCACTCAGTCTCTGTCCACACTAAGCTCTGCTTCTTGGCAGCGGTGATCTTAGAAAAAGCTTCAAAAACGTGTAAGTGCTTTCTCTTCTCTTCTCTTCTCTGTACCTGCACATCTGCTTTATGTTGGTCTTCTGCTCAACTTCAAAACAAATTTTAGTGCACCAAAATGAACTTCCCACACTCCTCCTCCATTGCACTCACACTGTCACACACATGAGGAACACTCATTGCAGAAACTGTAGCCAGGAACCTTCAGAAATTAGAAAACTTTAAGAAGAAGAAAAGGGCAATTGGGTAATTGACTGGAGTTTGAGGGGGGGCTGTGTGGAACATTTCTTACTCCATAGTGATTAGTAAAGGCATGTGATGACAATTGCAATTGGTTATTATGGTAGAGATTGGGAATAGTTTTTTTTTTTTTTTAATAATAATCCTTTTAATGAATGAGTCTTCAATTTCTAAAATTGCTCGACTCTTTGATTGTTGTATTAATTGTCTAAAATTGTATCTAATACAAGATGAGTTTGTCATGTGCATTCCAACTTTTAATTGCTAGAAAGCAATTTTATTGACTTCTACTCTTTGGCTTTGTGGTTCGCTGTGATGACCCTTGAGTAGGCAATGTGTGGTTGATATGTTCTTGTTTGGTATGAAAGAAAACAAAAAACAAAAGGAGAGGAGATGACTCTTTTAACTAAAGAAGAAATAAAAGCCCAACTGATATCAAAATCTTGAATTGGTTGTTGTTTTATCCTTTTGACTTAATCATGTTATACTCTGGACCTGTAGCCAACTCAAATACATATACCATTCACTGTTAAACATCGTGGGATTTTCTTATATTTTTGTTTTCTGACAAGCAGTCTTTCTACATTCATGTATCAGAAGCACCACTGCTAATACTTTTGAGTTTGGGAGAATAAGTGAATTTGGGGATGAGCCTTGTTGATGCAGCGTAGAGCAATGGAATTAATCACAAAACCACGAAATTCACAGCCTTCTCACAAATTCGTTGATTTCTGGCTGCAATACCGAATGAGCAAGGTCCTATGTTCTTGTTGATTCAATCTGAATGCCAAGAAGATAGGATAAAAGAGAAAAAAAAATCTCTTAACCGTTCATTCACTTTTTCTATCAATCAAAAACATGAGTTGCCTTTGCAATTGACCCAATTAATAGGTGAACCCTCAGAAAAAACAGAAATGCCAAGAGTCAAAAAACCGATCAAAAGACCAAGGATCTCTAAAACTAATCAGCAAACCAGCAGACCAAGAGTCTTGTAGGAAAACCCGTAATCTGACAATGCAACTAAAAGCACAAAATAAACACTTAATGCCACTCAAATATCTAGGCAAAAGCATTGCAGTTGACACACCATAGCCAAAAGCAACACAATTATTTCGACTTCTGTTGGTCTAGGCGATCCAAATAATTATTGGCTATCACCTAGGCATCACTTGTACCTTTGATTTGGTTGAGTGATTCACAGCTGAAATTAGATTTAATATTGCTTTTAGAAGGCAACTAAAAGTGATTTCTTCAGCTGTAAATTGTCTATGTCAGCAATGAATACATTGATCAGGTGTAGCCAAATGATGCAAAGGATTTGATTTGAAGAACCTCTAGTTTCCCTTGAAGCAATTTCATCTTACCAATGAGAACTAATTTTTGGGATCAGTTTCCAAGAATTCTCATGTCCTGAGAAATGAGTAAATCAATTTCATTTACTACATATTCTTGGAGATCGGATGGTCAATTTGTCCTTGGGTCACAGTTTAAAACCTGAGGTACTAAAAAATTTCATGATGAAGTTGAACACAACAGACTCAGTTTAGTTAAATCCCTTTTTTCTAACATACTAAAATGAAGATAGCTGAAGCCTGAAGGGAATAATACAGGATATGCAGACAAAGAACAGTTCTACAAATTTCATTTATAGAATTTTTCGTCTTGTATGTTTAAGTTTTAGGATCCAGTAAGTCAGTGACATTGCAAATCCCCGGAAACAGGTTTTATGTTATAGTTTTAATCCCCGTGACTGTTATCTTACATAGATTCTCATATTATGTCCAAACATGCACTCATTCTTACATTGTCTATCATTTATCTGTACTTTTTTCTTGTTTGTTCAGAATCACCACCATAATAGTTATTGCAATGCTTGATCGCTCATACAACCCAAACATTGAATGAAACAGAATGAAAGATCCCTTCTGAATTATTAATGGACAGATAGACAAACAGTTTGGCCAAATTTAGCAGAAATACTGTTAGCGAATTAGTTACTGGCTAGAGTATGTCCTTAATATGGCTTAGTTGTCAGGCTGTAAAATTTAGCAACTTGAATAAATATTGCTGTTTCAGAAATAGGTCATGTTCATTGTTGGTGACAAAAGTCCCCATCATTTTTATTATTAGAATCTGTTTTGCTTATTATCTTCTTATCCCTCTGTTGAAGGAAACTTGAGCAATAATTTCTTATTTCACTTGAGGATATCACCAGTTGAACGTACAAAATTTGGACCTCTATTACATTGGAGCTTGCAAAAATAAAAAAATAAAAAATAAAAAAATCTTGTATGACAGCCAAGCAGACTTATTTGTTGATGTTGTCCACACCTTATTAAGACAACACTATTCATTAAAAATGATGATCACTCAAATTACATGTTAGACTCAATTTCAGAAGTCAGGTAACAGAGTTTGATAATGTTTTATAATGTTCTGGTGCAGGCAATGCTCTTCTGTCAATTGCGGTCACACAGCACTGCTGAAATCATTTTGACTTTGGGGATGATTGCTGCTCAATGTACATCTTTTGCTGTAAATTTTTTTTGAACTTGCCTTATATAGTACTGTGATCCTGGTTTCTTGAATTCATCTTGGTTATCTAACACTCTAAAAGCATATTTACTAATATCTTCCAATTTATTCATGATTGTACCTGCATCTTTTCCCATTAACTAATTCATGTAATTGTGCTTGTTACAATTTTTTAGCTGTGAAAGTAATTGTTAATTTTTTTCCATCCGTTAAAAACTTTGTGCTAATATAAAACTATTCCTTCAAGGATTTAAACTGGTGACAGTAAGAGTTATTGGGTAGGAGACAAATTAAAATCATTTTATTAGCCATTTTGTAAGTTTCAGGGCTTTACAATTTAAAAATACGATGATCATTTATTTGGTGATAAGTTAGGGAATAGGGATCATTCAAAACTCACAAGTAATATTTCCATGGATCTATCTTGAAGTTTTATGTATCTACCTGAGAAATCAAAATTAAATATAAATTTTGTCTAACAGATATAAATATATGATGTTTATGTGTGTGGTGATAAGTTAGAGATCATTGACAAGCTTGAAACTCTTATTACTTTAGTATAGTCTGGTGCTTTGGTGCTTGAAGCTTCATGTTCCCTTCAATTATTCAAGCTAGTGAAACATCATTTGACTCTCTAGAAATTCATGGGCTGTACATATATCCAGGCCCATTTTGAGAGCATGAGATTGGTATAGAAACGGACGTAACGACGTTATGACTAGAGCATAAATATTAAGTGATTAATGACAAATCATGGAAGTTTTACTTTTCAACTCGTTGATGTGTTGTGCTCTATAAGCTTCATGATCCCATCTATGAGTGGAACTTGTTTATGGAATATGATTTTGTCTGTCCAGAAATTGGGGTCATCACCTATTTTGAGTAAGATGATATTACTTGTAACACTTGATAATAATGACACATGCTATGTGTCGATTATCTAACTCTAGATCATTCATGACACTTTAAAATTGGATTACGTAATTGAAATGTGTAGCTTTTCCTTTCATAGGTGTTTGAATAACAATGAAATTCATTGAATTTTCTGCATCATATGATACGTGATGAAAATTATCATCATCATCATGTTCATTAATCT
The DNA here is from genome assembly GCA_003254885.1 of Purshia tridentata. Classification (NCBI taxonomy): domain Eukaryota; kingdom Viridiplantae; phylum Streptophyta; class Magnoliopsida; order Rosales; family Rosaceae; genus Purshia; species Purshia tridentata. Next base: position 12,715 of record QANT01003984.1, on the reverse strand, counting down.
GTAATCACTATGGTGGTTTAAGTGTGACTGATTAAGATGCCATTCCATTCAAGTACTAGAATGATTTCTGTGAATATTTTGCTGACATGGAAGTATCTTGTAGGACTATACAAGTGGTATGCATTGCACCAAATGAAATGTTATGTATCTTAAAGTTATATCACTTTCTCATTTCCTTGGATGAATATGATGATGGAAAAGAGATGGTTCTGAATCAAAATGTTATTTTTAAAACTACTGTTGATGCTACAGTATCTGCATTTACTTGGTGAGGGTTACAATTGTGTGATAATGCTATAGACCTGGGTCATGAATGATGTGATAGTGCCATGTGAATGTCTGGTACAATTGTGGTATTATTTCTGACATTATTTTGTATTGATGATGAGAGGATTCCATTGTCTATGGCATGAGAAAGGGATTTGTTCTTATGTCCTTTTCCCTTTTTCGCAAATGGTACTCTAAGCTCTGGATCGTCACGAATTTGTTTCTACCCTACAAAGAACTACATTATAATTCTGGTGGTGTTGATTTTGATAAGAATTCCATGATTTTTTTTCTTCCCATCTACTTTCGTAAAGTGTTAAAGACATTTCTCTCAATGCTAGCTAGCACTACAGAAATTACACACACACAATCAAGTTACAGCTGCACACACTACATGAATATCATCCTTGTAGTATTGTCCCTGAACAGAAATTGCTTTTTTTGATGGAAAATTATGCAGTTCCATGACTGGTACTGTAGTCGGGATATTTCATCAAACAAGCTGCGGTTTTAATGTAAAAAGGAAGCCTTCTTAGGTTGGTTTGAATGAATCATTTATAGCAACTTATCAGATATAACACACACACTTGTTTTAGGCCTCTCAATTGCCCTTTTGGCATTTTCAGCAATTTGTACTAGTGTATTTGATAGTTTTTGTTGAATAATGTACTCTCAAACCTTATGCTACTGTGCATTTGGTCTCTATTTGGTGCTTCTTTTGACTCCTTATAAACTTTCCTCTCTGCTGCAACATTTATATTGATATTGATATTGGAGATGGGTTAGGAATTTTAATCTATTCATACTTTATATTGAATATACCACTTTTTTGCTCAAACACACTTCTTAAGACACAAATTCCTGGTATAGCCGATGAAATTGGAGCATGCAGAAAATGGATCACTGAAGGTGAAGAGCATAATGGTCGGAATTTTCCAGACAATTATGTCTTGAGGTGAACTCCTTCCCCTGGGGTGGTGCTGTCCTATCCTTCAAATAAAATATCAAATTTTGGGCCACCGGCAAAGACACATTGGCTTCAGAATTTGGAAGAAAAAGAGAGGAAGGGGTAAGTTGTGCTTTGCCAGGGCTCCCAAACTCACCATTACCAATCACTTACTTGCCTGACTTCTTGTTATGCCCTCCAATCAAGGGCACCTCCATTTTCACTCAGCCAACGAATTTGTGACACCTGGCTCTTTTGTGGCCACTGCTAATGACTCCCACGTGAAGCAATGGGCAAGTTCCCATCAGGGGAACAAAGCCTTGTCCCATAGATTAGTTGAGCAAGATTTCTTTATTTCCGGAAAATTCTATTCTACGGATATGATACATGAATTTATTTTTCTATTCTATTACTAGGATTCTACCATATACATTTTTTTTTATAATTTATTTGCATATCATATGATAAACTTGATGTTTATGGGATAGGCAAACTTGTATAAATAAGAATAATCTTAATATCATCAAATTAAATTTTTTATTTTTTCTATATAATAATGTGACAATGTTTTATTTGTTTATCTCCCTTGTTTTGAATCTCATTTATTCGACAAATAAGATAATTGTATTGTTATTTGCTATAATTATCTGAACACAAAGGAGGCTATATTATATTATATTTTTGGTAGTGTAGCTAAAGTGCCTCAATGCTTTAATGACATGGATGTCAATTTTTTAAATATATCTCATAATTCATTTGCCACATAAACTCCTAAAAAGACTCATTTAACCTTTCTTTAAAATTTTACAAAACTTGAATTAAATTACAAAAAATATATATTTAAAAAAGATTCATCTCCAATTCTCTTAAACAAATTTTGCCCCATCTTTAGAACTTTAAAAAGTTACTACATCATCTCTTATTGCATTTACTATAGAAATTTTTTGTTAAGTGGATAAAATGTCAAAAAAAAACCCATAAGATTTGTGATTTTGGTATTGGGGAAAATTGATTTGGGCATTTTAAGGACGATGTTTTAGTTATGTTCCAATCTTTAGTCATCAAAAGATGATAATATAATATGAACCATGGGTGATAGATGGAACATGTTTCATACAAAATTCCTTAGTTTTATTAGCTTATAATAAAGGTACAATAATAGGCAATAATATGTCACTCAATCAACTTACATAAGGGTAATATAAAAACTTTACCCCTCAATCATTAAAGCTTCTTCTAGAGACAATCAAAGTCATCCTTAACAGTTATTAGGTGGAGACATTTATATATCAATAGGCTAATTCTACAGTGAGAGATAGAGACCCCATGTGAAAATAAAGAGGGCTGGACTCTGGAGACTGGGTTTTAGGGAGGTGAATTAGAGAAAGTTGGGGAAAGCTAGCATCTTGAATTAGCGGTCTGCAAATTCTTTTTGAGGAGATTCTTTCCAAAATCTGGCTGGTAATCCATGCTGAGGAACTGGAAATGGGCTATACTGAATCCCACTTTCTGATTCCACCACTTCCCACCTGCAAAACACAAATCATAAAATATCAACAACAAAAGTCTTTAATTATGTTTTACTCTTTTGGTATTAAGTTTATTAGGTTTGATTAGCTTTTTTGTTTGCTCTTAAGGTTTGATTAGCTTTTGTTATTAAGTTTATTATGTTTCTTCATTGTACCTGAATTTGGTCACAAGATGGTGGATCAAAATAAGAATCTCCAGCTTGGCAATCTCATTTCCTGGACAAGCGTGTACTCCTTTGCCAAATGGCATGAAAGTGTTAGGCTTTGGAGCAACCTATTCACCCACAACCAGAAAAATAAAATATAAGAAATAAATCAATTTTTGGCCCTTCCATAAAGTTTGTTTTTGTGTGAAGGAAAAGAGAAAAATGCCAAAACTGACAAAAACCAGCTGATATGAGATATTCAGTCTCTCTGCTTTAAACAAACACAACCTTTCTATATATGCACTATGATACATACCTCAAACCTAGATGGATCAAAATTTTGAGGTTCAGAGAAGAATTCAGGATTGTGATGTATGTTCCTAAACAATGGCATCACCTTCCAACCCTTTGGTATAAGATATCCTGCATAATAAAAATTTTGATAAGTTGTTACAGAAATTCATTGAAAAAAAAGCCTATCTAATACCATCCTTCTAATTAAATGGCACAGAAATTAACGTCGAGTCCTCACCTTTGTATTCTACATCAACCACAGCTTCCCTATATGTGAAAGAGATGATACTTGCCATCCTCAAGCTCTCTAATACAACCTGAAAAAATTCGACAATACTCAGATGACTGTGAATCTATTTTGATGCTGTTTTTCATTCTGAACACATGCAGGAGTAAAGTAAGTTGGCTTACCCTATAAGTATGTGGCATGTTCCTAATCTGTCCCCATGTCAAGGGTCTCTTACATCCTTCATTTGCTTCATATATTGCCTTCTGCTCAGCCTGAAATACCATATAACAGCTTAATATATACTAATCTTTGACATGTATAATCTGCATGAGATTTGTGAGCTTTTAATGAAATTCCTACCTTCACAGCTTGAAGAATTTTTTGGTTATCATGGAGGTATTTGAGAATCCATGTTAGAACACTAGCTGTGGTGTCCTGGGCTGCAAACAGTACTCCAATGATGTTATCTGATATTTGATCCTCAGTTAAAGTTTTCCCCTTTTCATCTTGGAAATTCAGCAGATGACCCAACAGATCCTTCTGCTGTACTTTCTTTTCCTTCCTCTCACAGATTATCTGACTTAAAATCTGACTAAGCCTTTTCCTTGCCTTCGATAATTCACCAGGAAGAAAAAAAGAAAAGAAAAAAAAAAGGGTACTGTCAGATTTTCGTATACGAAATTTTTTTCTTGTGTCTTGTGTCATACCGTCTTACACGTTATATTGTCAGGCTATTAATGCAATGATTTTTCTGTTTGAATGTGTGGTCTAGACTAACAGTTTGACAATATAACGTGTAGAACATAAAGATAGAATGTTGCTTACCAAGAGAGCTTTGTGATATGCAGTGCCGGGTATGTTTGTTGGAAAAGAATTGTAACCGTTGTCAACTATGCAGTAGTTCTCCTTGAGCTTTTCTCTATCAATGCTATCCAACTCACCAAAGATAGCGAGAAAGCCAACATCGAAGGCGAACTGTAGAGGGACAAATGAGATCCATACATCAGAATCACTTGATCCAAACAAAAGATCGAGAAGCACCCATTACAAAGGAACTTATGAGAAGCACAAAACCAACAACAACATTCTGAGGAATAAGACAAATACATTAGAACCACCAATGAGGAAACCAAGATAAGCCAAAAGGACATAGCAACATGGGGTGCACATGAGAAACATGTTGGTGTGTAAAGACCAAGTACTTAAAAGTATAGTCTAATTAATCAACATGTTGTTGGACCAAGTTCTTGGTTACCAAATTGGTGTTTTGGAGCCAATTAAATACCAACCTTCTTCATCTCAGGGTAGGTGTTAATGGCCTTCCCTCCTGCAACCCATGACTCTAAAGCAGAAATGGCTAATGCTTCAATTTGAGGGACTAGTTTCTGCACAGTGATGGGGTTGGGGGACAGAGAGCTCTGAATGAGCTTCCTGAGAGAACTGTGGTAGTCTCCTTGGTGAAAGAACAGAGCAGAAGGGCCTATCATCTTCTCTTTGCTCTTGGGGTATGTGGGCTTGAAGAGGTGGGCATGAGTGACCAGCACAAACTTTGTGGCCTCAGGGCTTGCCAGCATGACACAAGGGCAGCCAAGTATGTGGGTTTTGAATATCTCTCCATACCTGATGAATACACATAAAAGATGAGCAACATGGAGCAAAGTTGGATCAAAATCCATGCAAAGGGAATGTTAATTTGAAGATTAATAGCATTTAGATGGTTGGTTGGTAAATTGATTGGGAACCTTTTCTGCTTTGTGGCAAAGAATACAGTTGGGTCCAGAGAGTACATTTGTAGAGTCTCTCCTATGTAAGGCCACCCCATTGAGCCGGGGGGAAGCTTGGCCTTGTGTTTGGATTCTCTCTTTTGTTTCTTTATGAAGTGGTATGATGAGAACAGAGTTGAGAAAAAGAAGAATATGTATATTAAAGTAGTAGCAATCTCCATACAAATGTTGCAACTCACTCTCTCTCTCTCTCTCTCAATTGTCTTATGGTTTTCTGAACTAAAGGAGTGTATATGCTGGAGATGGATGGTAGCTAAGGGAATCAAGTGAGAGTGAGAGAGAGATGGGGTGGGTTGGGGTATTTATAGAGTGGAAAAAGTGGTGGCCCTGCAAAAGACAATAATTTAATATGGGTTTAGGGCAAATTAATTTGTTAAGTTTGGGTTTGCATCAAATTAACACTATAAATAAATCAAGGTGAATATTGTTAGCTTGGTTTATCCCCTAACAACTTAAACTTTTGGCCTTAGTTTCATATGTGATAAGGAGCTTGACAAGACAAAACAGTAAAAATCTAGTGAGGCAAATTTTCTAGTAAATATGACCAAAGCAAGTCATCACTGCAAAACTTCCATTATGAGGTATCCCATGTGTTTTAAGGGGACAAATATATTTCGAGCCCTTTTAGACAATTGGCCATCTTTATCTCTTATTCTTTCCCACAAAAAAAAAAAAAAAAAACTATCTGAAAATGATTTTAACAATTGTGTCTTGTCTAGTTTATTTCAACAGAATAATAGTAGTGTCTAATAAATTTTTGCATCGAAACCTCAAATTCTTATTGTCTACATTTTTATTGATTTGTAAGGTATAGAATCAGCCTGCATTTATATATTTCTTTATTTTTCATTGATGTTGACTATTATCTAACGTTTTAGAGTCTAGACTCTAGAGATTGTCTACTATAATTTACTCATGCCGGCCATGAGATTGAATGTTCGACGTGTACTGATTCTGCAGCTCTCACTTCAGCTTTTAAGTGGGTAAGATTTCTATGAGGATAAGAACATATCAGCACTCAAAATTGGAATGTACCTTCTTTTTCTAGAAAAAATTAAAATAAATTTGGAATGTACTATCTTAATAAGCCTGAACTAACACTTACAAAGCATGTATTATGCATATAATATATCTTTATCAAATTTGATCAATGAATTAGTATCTAAATTGGATAGTTATAGGCTTATAGTTAAAGGTAATTTAATTTAAACTTATGAAGGAAATAGCTTTTTGCCTTTTTTGGTTAAGTGAAAGAACTAGTACTTAAATTGGATAGTTATAGCTTTGTCTTTGCGGTTGGTACTTGGTGATTCATATATGATAACCACAATATGCTTGGACGTCACCTTGATGTTACTTTTAGACAAAAGTTCGACGCATGATCACCACATATATCTTGGCACCCAAGACCTGTCAAATCTCAACCATAGAGGTTTCTGAAAAGTTTTCTTTCATATATTAATGTTACATTTACTTACCAGAAATATAAGTGAAATGAATAGGAATCATTCATATTTCACTCTAATACTGTGTTTACTTACACTGGGGAGGGGAGTTTAATTGGTATTAATTTTCATTTCACCTGGAGTCATAGTTTTATACCAAATTATTCTCAAAGTTTTTTAATCTCATTAAAAAAATAAAACTTTTTAAATAACCACAAACTATTTAGTAATTAAATTAATTTTTATTTCGATTCATGATTATTAGTAAACATACGAGTGAGGCGGTGAGAATTAACTTTATTTTTATTTTGATTCTAAATAATTAATAAGCAACTTAATAAAAATAACTGCTCCCACTCTACTTCTCTCTTCCTCATTCCTTCTCATTCTAATTCATTCTCTCTCTCTCATTTTCATCGGTTCCCTCTCTTAGGTAACATTAATATGCACACTAAATTATGTGAGGAGCAATTTTTAATTTCATTTTTGAAAATTCAGAGGAATAAGTTTGATGAAGAATGAAGATGGAGAAAAAGTGTTAGCTTTACACCGAAAAAAGTAATGGATAGAATATACTATAATTCAAAGATTAAAAGATATATCGAATATGATTGAAGTTAAAAAGTGTTAAGAGATAGAATATTCTGAAAACATTTTACAAGTCAAATGAAGATAAAACTAGAGTTGGAAATACCAGGCAAATCTAGTTTTGCCGGCGCTATTCAGGTGGCTACATATGGTGGGACCCAACTGTATGACGGTGCATCACCGCTCATCCACTTCGAGCCGTTTGGATCTCCCCGACCTGTACAAATTCGAACGGCCAGCCTGTCAGTGGACCCCAGGGAGGTCGGTGTGTGAGAACAAATGCAAATTGCAGACGTGGAAGGTTCACGAGTGCTGTGGTGGAGGGTCCACTTGGCTACTAGAGTGACCACGTACGACAACAATCAAAGGAAAAGTAAGACAACAAGCAAGACGTCATGTCGTATCCGCACCACCAGGAAGGTATATAGATAGAGACAGCACGTGTCAAGATCTCGCTAGTCCGAGAGAGTTCGGGACGTATCATATCGGAACCTACAAAATAGGCAAGCAACAGTTTAGATTACTCCCCCTTTAAATTATGGAATCCGTACCTTTTTTTTTTGGCCTTTTTATTATTTTGGCCATAAGGCATTCCGTACACATTATTAAGATATATCAAATTTTCCCTCCTTTTTTTTTTTTTTCTGTTTTTCCTCAATTTACAAATTATACAATATGCCAGCGCTACTATATACTTCTTGGTGTATACATTTTCAATCACATCAACGTTTCTAGTGATAAATTCATGTAAGTATCGAATGAGTTATAACTCTAGGTATCTTAAATTCAAACATAAAATATGGGTTTTGATTAGGTCTCAACCATTTTTCAGGACACAAAAGTTGAATGAGACTAATTTTATATGAATTGGGACGACACGAAATGATTCATTTTAACAACTCGATCTATTCAAACCCCTATTGATCGACACAAAAATACTAAATTCTTGTGTGTATATTGTTTGCAAGTGATTGCTCATATTTAGATAATATTGCCTTACACCTTATTAAGGAGGAACTGATCGTGAGATTTTTCTCATTTCTTAAAAAAGAATGAAGCTTGAGATCGAAAGAGGTTGGAGTTCGGGCTGCGAGTTCATTATTAAACCAACATTTAGGTCTTAATTTGCCACCCGCTTGGATCCAAGTACATATATACTCCATTTGTTAACATAGCAGGCATCAGTCTTATTCTTATTTTCTCAACTTGCTTTGCTCGTTTAAGGCATGGATTGCTTCTTTCTAACAACAACAACAACAACAATCATAAAGGCAACCATGGCATGCCTTCTTACTTAATTAGGTAGAATCGATCTCTAGCTAGCTAGGACTATAACTCCCTCTAGGGTGCACCAATTATCGTTAAGTTGGGTGCATGTCAATTAATGGCTACAGATATATATCCGACATCTAATGTAAAGCTAATTTTGTGGCACATACTTTAGCCATTTTGGGACATTTATTACTAATTATTTTGGCTCGATTGTTTGGCACAATCGTGTCCCTTGTTTGTGTTGTTGGCTGCAATATTAAATCTGTCAAGGCTAACTAATAAATGGAGGCTAATTAAGGGGTTGATATATTTTGGAGGAATTGGAACGGACAAATTTAATTTCTTCATGATTTAACCCATTTTTTTCTTTCAACTTGGACAAAAGTTAGAAGTTAGCTAGCCTCTGTTTCTTCTTTCAACATACCATTAATTTAGTGAGTTAACTTATCCAATTCAATCCTAAACATGTTTGGTCTTAAGATATAGTATTAATAAATTTACATATGTTATAACATACCACTTGATCAGTGTTATAATGACACCGAAAAATCACTTGAAAGGAACCATATATCAATCTATTCCAAATTGACTTTTAACTTTAAGTGGCCTGGTGAAATTGTTCAAATGCAAATTAATATATCCTCCAGGGTGCTTTAATATCCCTAGCTAGGTGTAGCATCATAGCATGAGACAAACCATTTCATTAAAAGCAAAGGATACGAAGCTCAAGCTCGATCTTTAGCTAACATGATAATGACCTAAATTCAAAGTAACGAAGAGATCAAAAAGGTGGTGCGGAAAATATGTGGAATATATCCTAATGATCGAGTCGATTAATGCATACCCTGCCACCTTTTGCTGTTTGCTCCATGTTAAGCATGCAATCATGGTCGTATATATACAACATGATCAAGCCAGCACAGTTGGACGCACAGGGTGGCTAGGCCAGGCCAGCCTCCAATTAGGGTAAGAATGAATCTCTCATTTAGATTTGCCAAAGAGAAGGCCACTGCTGTACGGCACTGATGTAGCAGATATCATATCCCTGTCTTTAGATTTCCATATACGATATATATTCCTCAGGATGGGTTTTAGGGATCCACTTTTCCACATACGACTCCGACCTCTCACTTACTCTTCACTCCCAATCATGATATTCGATATGAGGATCTTTTTTTCGCAGACATACATCGCATATCATATATTCACAGTTCACTATCTAACTATGAAAATTATACCCTACTCGTAAAATCTGATTAATTTGGTTTCTTACTATATATATATATATAATGTCTTTAATTAAGATTAGCAGCACAAAGTAGCATAAAAAACATTGGTAGGTGCTCCCTTTTAGTTCACCAATATTATGAATTCAGAATGTTACCACATACATTAGTCCTTAATACACACACAATGACATAATTTTGTACACGTAAAGTTGATTTTCATTGAAATATTGGCACAAAATGTTACAAAATATTGGGGGTTATTAACTAAAAACAGTGAGGGTAATTTTGGTACAAAATGTTGATTCATAATGGCTCATTCCCAATTCCCAAATCCATCTAGATATGGCTAGATCATAGAGCAATCAAAGTTATAGGTGGCAGGACAATATGTATAGTTTGGTCAACACATTATTATATCGTAGATTCGTAGGGAGTGTCTTAATCTAATTATCATTTCTGTGTAGTGTGGTTAAATCTTGTTGTGTGTATGAGATTGGGCTATATGGTAAGCCTATACCCCATGGACATTTCACAGAGTCATGCACCTTAGACCTTAGTCCACGTACTACTACTACTTGTTGCTTTCAAGATTCAGTACAGCACCAAAGCATGCACTACAAGGCGGCTACTGCTCTATAAATCCACACAAAGCTTTTGTGGCGTTTCTCTCACCTCCTATTAAAATGGTACAACTCACAAGTATATATATTATTGGTGGGATTCCTCGTGGGTCTACTTTATATAATATTTCAACGATTATAACTGTCTATTTTTTGAGTCTTTATTCAAATATCATACTTACAAAAAATTAACTAAATTGAAAATTATTTACCAATCTAACTTTGATCAAACAAATAGACGAACTAAATATTTTTCATAAACCCGTCTATTTATTTGATCAAAATTAGATAGCAAATAATTTCTAATTTAGTTAATTTTTTGCAAAAACTATTTATGAATAGAGGCCTAAAATTAAACGGTTTAAATTGTCGAAAAACTACATGAATAAGAACCATACGCCTCAACTCAGAAATAAGTTTAAATATGGGATCTTATACTTGAAGTGGCCCACCTTTATCTTTCTTTATATATATATATGTTAACATTTCTCTATCTTTCTCTTAAATTAAAGATTCTCTATGGTATAGTGATTATAGTCTAATTGGTTAATTAATTACTAGTTTATTTTAGCGTTAGTAATACTATTATGTGAGAAATTAAATGCTGTATTCATCAATTTTTGGAGCACTTAACCTTCTATGACTCAGTGGTATCGATAGTATGATTAGAGTATTGGTTTTGGAACCTGCAACCTTCCTTCCCTATATGTCACTCTAGCAAACAAGTAGGGCTACACCTATATTATTTACATTACATGGGTTTAAGTTTTTAAGTCTATTAATTACCCAACAAGCACATCTCTGTAATTCATCAAATAGTAGCACATTTTATTGTTACATTTTATGTTACAATAAACTACATTTTTCTAACTATATTTTTCTAACTACTATATCTTTCTAACTATATTTTTAACCACATCTCTCATTAGTACATCCACTTTATGGACACGTAGCATTACAATTATCAAAATGTGGATAGGATATCTCATGTTTCATTCGTAGTCAACGACCTCATAAAAGCCTAAAGATGAGCACAAGCCACCATGTATCATGGAATAATGGAATCAAGGATTAGCCTATTATTCAATACATTGCTTTTTACACTGACAGAATTATTGCAAATTTGCCGAGAAAGGGAAAAAGTTGGGAAATAAGAATTGCATAAGTCCAAGAAGGTTTGGAATTATCCCAGAAAACATGGTATTGCAATTTTGCAGTTGCTCCCAGATACCCAGAATGATGCCCCAAATCTACCTAAAATAGCCAAACAGTAGGTTAAAGCTGACCCGTGGGGTTTGGACTACTGTGTCATTTTTGGAACATACGGCGGGTCGCGAATTCAGAACCATCCGTGCTCTGCTGCCTCAATCCACCAATGCCCACGTCCATTATTATTTTGTGGGACCTGAATTTCCTGTTTTGCAAAAATTCACCAATGTTCATCTCAATTATTATTTTGTGGGACTTAGATTTCTTGTTTTGCTTTCTTGTAAGACTGTTATTCGATTTTAATCTAAGTTTTTGAACACAATCTCTCTTTTCCTAATGTTTCTCTCTCTAGTATGTTATTAAATGTTGATATTGGAGAGCCAACCTTGCAGGAAAACAAGGTAGAGGATCTAGTTCCTATTTTGTGATCGACTTTGTATGCGTTTGAGTCGTGATATCTATAGTGCCGACCCTAACTTTTGGAAAGCTTGGGCCAAAAATTTGAAATGAGACCATAATCGTAGTTGTACAAACAAAATTATAAACTCTTGCAAACTTGAATTTTGTTTAAAAATAATACATTAATACTTTTATGAAAGGATCTACAATTCATAATTTTGTAAATGTATTCCAAAGAGTAAGAGACTGAATCAAGAAAGAGTAAAATATGTAACAATAAGGGGGGAGAGAGACTGAAAGTGAGAGAAGAGAAAATGAGACTAAGAGAGAGAAATGATTCAAAAACACCAAAGAGTAAAAAAAGAGCATGAGGACCGAGGAAGGCCCATCACAATCATCTCAGCTCTCTTTGTCTCACCACCTGCACCTCTTTCTCTCTACTTCGGAAGGTCCACTAACCAACCTTATATACACAAATAAAATCCTCAACCAACTAAGCTAAATATTTTAAATATTTATTATATATAATATATATGAAAATTAAAATCATATTTTTTATTATTTCATTTTTAATCATATGTTTAAATTCTTAAATTGTAAAAAAAAAAAAATTTAAATTTAAATCCTCACCTTTAAATTTTGTATTTAAATAATAGAATTTTAATCTAAAGAATTCAAATACATGAATTTCAAGCATAGATTTGAAATCTCCAAATTCCAAATCAAATTCAAAAATTCAAATGTACTCTTAGGTGAAT